>JASGAU010356722.1:0-29482 GCA_030220045.1 Australoheros facetus | reverse complement strand
CCAACAAGGTGATTCCCAAAGATCTATCATCTGAAAACTTGGCATATCTCAGCATGGTGTGGAACATATCTTTAAAATATCTGAGTAAAGTGGAAAAGTGGAGGACAGAAGAAAAAGTGACAGGCCTACAGCAGATGAACAGTATCTGACAGTCATGTATTTAGGAAACAGGGAAAAAAATCCAGCAAAGACCTGACAAGACCTGAGAGATGCAGCTGACCCATCTACTGTTCACTGAAGCCTCATCAGAAAAGGTCTCAGTGGAAGAGCGGCTGTCAAGAAGCTATTAATAAGGAAGGAAAACTGGGAGAAAAGGCTGAGGTATCCCACATCACACTACAGTTGAGCTGAAAATCAGTGGCAACAAGTCTCATGGAGTTATGAATCCAGGAGGTCAGGAGCGAGGAACAACAGTGAGTTTAAAACCATCCGTAAAACACTGTGAGACTCTGTCCTGGCTGGGGAACAGTGGTGTTGGGGATCCTGTCAAAATTGATGGAATTATGAACAGAAAAGTGCCCAAACCATCTGGATAGAAAAACAATGGAACAGCATCATTCATGGATTGGCCTCCCCAGAGCTCGGACCTCAGCATCATTAAAGCAGCACGGGATCATCTTGAGAATGAAACAAAACATCCAAAGAAGAACTTTGGAATAATCCTTCAAGACGTCTGGAGAACTATTCCTGAGGACTGCTTAAAATCTGTGATTCCAGCTGTGTAAATCCTGACCTTCAAGTAAACTCCATTTTTGACTCATATACTATATTTCTATGCATCTTTGCCCCTTTTCAATAAGTCTCACACAATATAAAGAACTGAGGCTCAAATAACTGCATGTGTGAACAACTACGCACGACCTAAAACAGTTTACAGGAAACAATATTTTCAAACTATTCTTAATAAATCATTAATCCTGACACACACATGTCCTCACAGCCCACACAAACAAGCCAACACGGTCTGCGCCAAAGCCCATTCATCATCACCTACTCCCACCCACACATGCATGCAAAGAAGCAGGTAAAATCACAGACCAGCTCAGGAAACAATCACACAGCCACTGAAACAAACACACGATGACACAATGAGTCTAACCAGATAGCGAGGACAGACGGTCAGGTGTTATGAAGCCCTTCAGAGAAGAAAAGGGGGAGGTAAATTAGGAAAACGCAAAGACGGAAAAGATGCTGTATATCCAGCGCTCTGCATCCAACTCTCGGCTTCTCCCCTGTTTGGACTCAAACTGCTTTTGTCCATGTTCGATCATAACGTTCAACAGAGCAGTGAATGCATGTATGGGACTGAGAGGGAGAGAAACATAAAGAGAGGGAGAGATAAAAATAGACCCAAAGGAATGAGTCAGATTGAGGGTACCATAGAAGAGACGAGAGAAAGAGTGGGGGAGGTCAGGAAAGGATGTAAGAGAAGGAAAGACTTAGAGAGAAAGGGTTGAGGCCTGAGGGATGGAGGGAGAAGACCTCTCAGAGGAAATCATGTTGATTATGTAAACAGTGGATCCTTTGGAGAGGAAGAAAGTGAGAGTATGGATTAGAGGAATGAAAGAGAAAGGGAAAGGAGAAAGCACAAGGGTCAGGATGGATGAAGGGATTGAGATGAGAGGAGGAGTGCTGGAGGTAAAAAGGAGGTCTATGCAAGGACAGACATAAAAGTGAAACACACACACACACACGCGCGCACACACACACCCCTTGCAAATTATAGTTAGTGCATCACAACTGATGAATTACACACCTGGAAAAAAAAAAACCTCAGGGACGTAAGACTAGAAACAAAGACAGTGACACTGAGAAGGTGAGCTGAGCTCTGCTGTAGGCCTGACAACAACCACTATGCAAAGACCCGTGATGAAGTGAACGTGTGCACCAGTTTTCATTGGCAGTGTCTCTTACATCTTAGAAAAGAACCTAATAGTGGTACTACAGGAAAAGTCAGCATATCTCCAAAGTTATTAGAATCAAGTGTCTGGGAGGCATGAATGTTTGGAATAAAAAAGGTGAGATATTCCAGTCTGGTCCAAAAAGAAGTCCCTACAGACGCCTCAAGTTTACTGGCTGCAGATTTTTCTCTATTTTAGAGAATTTGAATAGATTTGTATTTATGATTGGCGTTAGACCACCGACGATGCTGTGTCACTGGCTCTCCACTCTGCCCTGACCCACCTAGACCAGCGAGATCGTTATGTGCGGATACTATTCATTGATTATAGCTCCGCCTTCAGCACTATCTCGCCCCATAAACTCACCACCAAGCTGGACCTCCCGGGCCTCAACACACACCTGAGCAGCTCGGTCCTGGACTTCCTCACCAGCACACGACAGACTGTG
This sequence comes from Australoheros facetus, assembly GCA_030220045.1. NCBI lineage: Eukaryota > Metazoa > Chordata > Actinopteri > Cichliformes > Cichlidae > Australoheros > Australoheros facetus. The sequence continues at coordinate 27,133 of JASGAU010356722.1, read as the reverse complement.
CGCATGGGGGAGCGGGTCTCCTCCAGCATCACCCTGAACACCGGCGCACCACAGGGGCTGTATGTTGAGCCCCTTCCTCTTCTTCCTCTATACACAATACTGCAAACCCACCCACGAGACCAACACCATCATAAAGTTTGCAGACGTCACCATCATGGTAGACAGGATTACATCCAGCGATGAGGCTGCCTACAGATCAGAGGTCGAGAACCTGGAGAGCCGGAGCTGAGAAAACAACCTGATCCTCAATGCAGCAAAGACGAAGGAGCTGATCCTGGACTTCAGGAGACTCAGGCCCCTCGTCCATCGCCCAATCACAATCAGCGGCGAGAGAGTGGAGGTCACGCAGGGCATCAAGTTCCTCTGGGTCAACATCAGCCACAACATGACCTGGACTGTCATCACCACAGCGACGGTCAAGAAAGGTCTCCAGAAGCTTCACTTCCTGAGGTGCTTGAAGAGAGCGTGATTCCCACAACAGCTGCTGGTGAGCTTCTACAGGTCAGCCACGGAGTCCGTCCTCACACACTGTATCTGAGTATGATTCTCTGGCTGCACTGCAGACAACAGGAAAGCTCTCCAGTGCATCATCAAGACTGCTGAGAGGATCACCGGCACCCAGCTCCGCAGACTAGAGGACATATACGGGACGCGCTGCACCAGGCGGGTCACAGCCATAATCAGGGACAGCACACAGCCCGGACATTGCCTCTTACCCCCCCCTGCCTTCTGGGAGGCACTACAGGACACTGTGCACCCGGACCTCAAGACTGAAAAACAGCTTTTACCACAGAGCTGTCACACTGCTGAACACTGACAACAACAAACCACAGCTCCACCTCCACATCCACTACGCCACTTTATTTACAAAAAAACTGAGTGCAGAGTGATAAACAGTTTACTGTCATTTTCACTGTAAATAACAGATCCTTATTTATCCTATTTATATATTTTTATTTCTATTTTGTATTTATTATGTCAGCACCTGGAGGATGGCTCCAACAAAATTTCAGTGTATTGTGCAATGACAATAAAGATATCTTATCTCTTATCTTGTTTGCTGAACTACAAAGCATTGTGAAGATATTCAGACCTTGAGCATTAGGAAATCATAATGGACCTTTTTCACAATTTTGAGACATTTTATAGGCTAAAGATTTGCTGTTAATAAAGATATGCACAATTATAAACCTCAAAGACAGAAGATGGTGTTTAGTAGGTCTCTTAAGGACACAAAAACGATGGTAACAAATAACTAATATAAACAAAACAGATTTATTTTTTTTGCAGGACAAAAAAACAAACAAACAAAAAAAATTATGTGCAAAAATGTGTCTCATTGCAGGTTTTAGATCCTGTTTGGGAGCTCAGAGGCACATTTATGCCTGCATGAATTTCAATCTATGCTGGGAAAAAAAAGACAAGCCCTCCCTGGATAAACAAAGATAAAAAAAAAAAAAAAGGAATACAAATGAACAAAGCTGCAGATGTTCACCGGCACCCCTGACAGAAAACATTCAGAGCAAACCAGGAGCTGTGAAAAATGATGGATCTGCCACGAGGGCCTTGGCAAACAACCACGACTTCACATCGCTCTTGACTTTTTTGTCCGTTCCGTCTTCTCAAGTCAGCCGGGGATAATAGACATCCACAAGCTTCCCAAATGAATAAATCATGTGGAAACCCACCTTGGCAGACACCTGGCTCTGCAAAGGTGTTAGCACTCTCCTGAGTGCGCTCTTGCCCTCTGTTTGGATTACACAACTGACCTTCACATTTGAAGTTTACATTTTTTCCTGGCTGCAGCGGTCAGGTGGGAGAATACAGATAAATGAATGCAGTCCATAGAGGCTCATTAATTTCCTGTTATGTTTTTTTTAAATTTACTATTTACTTGGGACTTTTGAATGTTCAAAAAGTCATTAAATTATAAATACAATCTAATGGTTTTTGTAACTGCATTCTCTCTTGTTTCTGTTGGTGACAGGCACCATTTAATGTGCTTCCACTGCCAGAAGGTGGCGTTAATGAAACGAGAAGTTGTTTAAAAACAGGTGAAACAGAAGAAGAGCTCTTCACAACCTCCCAGATTTATAAAACATGTGGCATGGCAAGATCAGATGATACTGTATGCAAGAACCGGAGAAATGTAAAGAGGAGGGTGAATTTCTAATTCCTGCTGAACACAGAATAGTATTTCTGCCCATCTCTGTTGTGTATATCAGGCCTTTCAATAAAAAATATCCTGCCGGCTCTGATGTTTCCCATTGAAATATCTCTGGGTTATGGTAAACTAGGAGATGACTGTCACAGTGGGCTTTAGATATCGCAGAGAACAAACCAAAGATTACCGGACAAAATAATCAGCAGCTTTCGATAATGAAAACACAGAAATTCTTAGTTAAATACTCTGGATCCTTTCTCACGATGCTGTTTGAAAACAGGGTAAAAACCTGCATAATTCCTCATTTGGTTTTCTCCTATTCCACAAACTAAAAATCGCTACTCTGAAGATGTTTGTACTCAGACGCTGTCCGTCCACCTCCTGTGTTGCTGTGCCTGAAGAATTCCAGCACTGCTGCAACTATGTAGATGATACAGAGGAGGTATAATTAAGCAAATCTCCCACTGACTCATTATGGTCTGTACAGCCGCCATATGGCTGTCTGCTGGTTGCCATGGTGAGACAGGGGATGTTTTTTCATCAGATCGGCACCGAAACGGTGATGGTGCTGAGTGCAAGTGACGCTGCAGTGAGAGTAAAATCAACTTATGAGTATGATAGACATTTAAAGGATTACAGAGGCCGAGATGAAGATGTACACACAGAAGGTTGATGCCAAGCTACAGACAGAAGGAGGGAGTTTGAGCTACTGACAGTGAAAGATGAGAAAAGATTGATAAAGACTAAGAGATGATAAAGACAGACATCCATGGAACGATGCTGATATAGACAGACCCTGTCCCAGCACCTATCCCAGACTGCACTGGGGTGCACAGCCTGGAAAGAATTCCAGTTACCATTCCAGGACTCCATGCTACAAGACTGTCTAAAAAATATGATTAACTAAAAAAATATAGAAATAAAATCTCCCCTTCCGGGCTGTCTCCTTGGATTGCGGAGAACTTTGGAGCAGCGTGCACTGGATCTACTCTGGTACATCAGAACAGTGACCCTTTAATTTGTATTTTATTTCGGGGGGATGAAGTTGCAGGAGATGAGACTACTAAAATAAAAATCTGTGTGGCTCATTTGCAGAAAACGCTCTCCCTCAGAAGCTTCAGGACTTTACACTAGAACTCCAAGCTGACAAACTGGGTGTGGGGGTAAAATTTAGAGTGCACAACCTTCTGAATGCTGAAACATGTTAAAAAACTGACAAGCAAAACTGATGCACCGCCTTCGGGCTCGTCCACTCACTATTTTTGCCTGGATCACTCACAGCAGTGCAGACCTGCCCTAAAACTTACCCTGCTTCATCCTTTATTTCCCTTAGATTTCTATACAACCAGACTCTTTTGCAACCACAGGAGTTACCCCATGCAGGCTATTAGAAAGAATGCACTTCTGCAACAGCTTCATTTTCCAGTTACAGCTGTCTTATGCATACAGTTTATGCAGAGACTAAGTTCTCACTACTAGTCAACATGGAAGTCAGTTTGACACAGAAGTTGATGTTTGCACTCGGTGCCTGTTTGAGAGCCACAGTGGAGCAGATGGTAGTGGTCAACATAGGAATCCAAAGGATAATATGCTATAATCCTGCATGTAAGATAAAAATTCCATTAAAGACATTTTCAGTTGCTAGTAAACACACTTTCAGTTTTTGCCAAACTGACAGAGATCCTCAGCTGGTGTGCACATTTAAATGATCACCAATTGTGTTATCAGTCTTCCTACGATCTTATAAAAGTGGATGCAAAAAGAAACACCTGTAAATGCAACAGCAAACTGCAAGGCCAAACACGGTCTGGTGGACCACAACACAAAAACGTACACACACACACACACTGACCTGTCTTGGTCGGCACTGCGGAAGCGGGGGAGGATCATGTGGCGGAAACTGCTAGTTCGGTCCAGTTTGGGCTGACTCTTGGCCCTCTTGATTGAGCCCTTCAACCTTCTACTGAGGAAACTCTGGAGTGCGGCGGCGGAGGAGGAGAGCGACGACCAAAGCAGACAGATGGAGTGGGAGAGGAAGGAGGAGGTGTGCGGCGCGAAGTTACAGAGACAAAGAAGTGGTTGGCGTGAATCGGAAAAGATGAGTGATGGAGTGGTGAAGAGAGGTCGATGTGGTTGGATGGGACAGCAGAGTATGATGACGGTCGGTGCGGTTTGTAACAGATGCATTTGAGTAACACACACAAATGAAAGACGGTGCGTGATGGGGAGAGCACAGGGTACATTTATTGTCAACACGGAATCCTTCTGCACATATCCACTGTCTACAGAGAACTGCAATGCTGTAACACATCCTGTGGTGGGCAGCGGTGAACCACACAGTCCAATGAGAACAGCAGAGTCTCACACATGGATGCGGTTTGTCCTAAATGAGACAGAATCCTGTTGTCAATCTGGGCATGATTCAATCAAATATCTTAGAAACTGAACAAGGAATTGTTCATTGATAAGGGATCAGTATATTTCATAAATATTTTTGGTGTTTTTCTGGCTCTAAGCCATGCCATTTTTTCCTTTGTGCGCTGCATTTCTGGAGACTCGTGCAGATCAACACAACACTTAAAAATCACCACCCACCACATTTTGGACAGATGCTTTCAAAGGGAATTTTTTTTTTTCCCCCTGTATCAACAGGCTGCATACTAAAATCATGATAATAGGGAACATGCAGCATGACTTCGTTTGAAGGACCAGGCTGTCTCCAAAGAGCGTGATGGTGCAGTATCCTGTCGCTGTGATGGTAATAACAAAAAGGGCAGGAAAATTAAAATAACCGTTTGTCACATCACTAAAAAAAAAGATGACTTTTCTTAAGCTTTAAGAAAATGAAGCCTTTAGGCAACTGTGATCTTTTTGTAATCTGTTTAAACCTTTTATTAAAGTAATTACACTTTTTCTCAGTTTTTCTTATATGTTGTAATTAAACAGTTGTAGGTCTGAGACTGCTGGTAATACTAATGAATGAAGTCACCTTGAACGATTATGTCATTTTTAAAACATTTACTGATTTCACACTTTGTGTTTGCAGACCTCAAATTTTAACTTCATTCCCATTTCTGTAATAGTAGCTTTAAATGTCCCCAAATATGCATGAAATATCATTATCTGCTTTTTCTTCCACTGTCCCCCGAAGACGCTTCACCCATTCAGCTTTCAGGTGCATCCTGAAGCGCTATCATTTATATACAGTACCTAAAGCATAGCAGCATTACTCCAGTGGAGAAGGACTGGAGGGAAATGACACCTTGTCATGTGGCATGAGTCACATGGCTTTGAAGCCTGTCTTGAGGATGTGACTAAAGACTTGGCTCCATCTGCTGGTTCCAACCTAATAGCCTGCATGACTAAATCTGATTTGATTAGCCGCTCCGTCTGACACTTTAAGTCTCAGAAAGTAGAAAGTCTTCAATTCAAAGAGTGCGTGAAAATCCCGAGCCACGGTAAAGCACAATAAAGCACAGTAAAGAGAGCTAACGGGCCGAAGGAGGAGCATCAATTTTAGCTTCTGTGGCTGCGCTTGCTGTCCTGCACTTTGTTACTGGCTCAGCTTTGGGTTCATTCCAGGTTGCTGGTGCATTTAGTGCTTCAGCTCATTTGCTGCTGTGCATGTTTAATAGCTGTGTGTAATTAGTCATTAATTTTTTAAAACACTAATTGTCAAACATGAAATGAAATTCTGTCTGGACTAAAGAAGATGCTCAAAATGGCACGTGATGTCTTAGTAGGAGATTTATTCTGATGCTTTACTTCAGCATTAATGTTATTTTACACGTTCTTGGTAAAGTGACAGCTCAGCGCTGATCGATGCCAAATTCTATTCAATTCCTCAATTTTTCTAGTTTGTTGATTTTATGTACAGCACTGTAAATAATAAGTCCTGATTTTTCTTGCATCTCTAGAACAATTGTTCAAACTCAGCATGACCCATGGAGTCAAACCAGCAGCATTTAGAGAGAACAAAACAGACTGAAATAAACTGGAATTAACCGTTAAGAGGGCACTTGTCCCCAGGCCAAGCATGTTTTGCCTTAGGTGAGACATTGCCGTCGGAAAGCAGTCTCACACTGCCATTCTGTCGCGTGCTGCTGGCTTCACAGAGACGCACATAAGGTGTCCTTTGGCATCTCTGCCTTGACACGTTGGTCAGGGCAATTTTAGATGCTGGGAGATAATGGTCCTCTTCTAAAGAGGAGCAAAGTCTGCTTCAGAAGGATGGATGGGTGGTGGAATATGTTGCAAGCTTGTCAACCAGAAGATGGTTGTGGCTTTTGATCCCTTATGTAACTGGTTTTGCTTCCTATTTACTTTTACTTTCATGCTCTGGTTGTTAATGTTCAGGAACATTAGCAACATGTGGCTTGAGTTAAAATATGCTCAGCCAGTGTGTGTAAATGTGACACTTAAAGGCTCCATTTTTTAGCGAGCAGTCTCACTAATTCCATAACCCACACATGCACCAGAGAAGAGCTCGTGCATGTATTTGATGCTCTGGGAATGAGAACAGGTTGGCCTTCGAGACTGAAGTCAGGGATCAAAAGTCTCCTGTAAGCTGTGCCACCACAGTCTGCGTGAAAGACTGTCACATGATTGCCTGCAGTTTTGATGTGCAAAATGTGCATCGATAAGCATTTGTGGCTATTTTAAGGGACACATAGTAAAAGTTCTGCCATAATTATTGACAATAATTCATTTTATCTTCCAGGGTTCAAGTGATTTGAATTAAATAAAGTGTGAGTTAAAAATCCCAAAGACTTTCTTTTTGCTTTGACTGAAAGTTTTTTTTTTTTTCCTGTATCCTGTGTTTACACTGAGACACTCATCCTGCCCTTCAGGACTGCTTATCCAATCAAAGAGGCTGAAATATTGATATGAAAACACTCATGTCAGCCACTATGAAAAGATGATGAAATAAGAGAAAACTGAGCCTTTACATTCCCTGTAATGGACTATGTGGCTTCTGCAATTTCCAAGTCAGTGGCAGCTATTTTTCATGCTGCAGCAGTGAATGGGCAGCAAATAGTTTCCTCTGATGGGATGAAAACACATCGTGCGTTTCCAGCTACAGTAACAACGTGCAAACGGCAGCAGAAAGGACGGAGGAGGAGACGGGCAGCACAGACTGCTGGCACAAACTTAATAAGATGCCAGTCGATCTTTTAAGCCCCTTCATGTTAACATTTGATACCTTGTGATTGTTTGTTGCCACGAATGAAATAAAAACAGATTACTTCTGCCCACGGGCTCAAAGTGTTTCACTGTCAGCTGAACTCTCTGACAGACATCGTGTCTGGTTTAAAGAGAGACGTGCTGATCCCAGAAATAATAGTGACAAAACATTTTTATGCCGCTCATCTTCATTTGACATTAATGAATCACAGCAGGCATCTGGTGCGTTTTAGCCTATTTACTACAAGTCACATTTACTTTATATCACATTCAGTTAGTTCACTCATTAATAATAGTTTTAGTTTGTAAACTCTCTTCTGAAGTCAAATACAATTTGGAATTTAAAGGTACAGTAAGCAATTTTTAAATGATATTTAATAGTAAAAAAAAATACCCATAATAGGCATCGATTAGTGTGTAATTACTTCTTCCAACAAATTGATCTCTTCTCATAAACTTAGAATTAATTTATTACAAATACACAGGAGTGGACGCCAGTTTGTGGAAGCTGCCATGTTGCCCCGCCATCGCATTTTACGGATGTGGCCACATATGTAGTACAACTTATAAGTTACTTTGAATTTAAAGATCAAAAATAGCTCTTTCAAACTATATATGATCATTTACCATTTGTGCATGTATATTTTCATTATCTTTTTCTTATTATGGCTTTCTCCTCCTCCACCATTGCTCTCTCATGCGACCCTCCCATCTTTGGTCAGCTGACAGCGAGCCGGCTAAACAACAGCAGCTGGTTATAAGCTAACATTACGCTAGCTAATGTTAGGCTCCAGTGTCCTAAAAATTACACTTTCCCTCCGATAAACAGTCTGATTACATCCTCACATCGTATGACAGTTTATTCGCTATGTGTCCAACAAAGTTAGAGCCACTTCAACGACAGATTCACTAACATGGCAAACAGCAGCTAACAGCGGCTAACCGAGGCTAACAGCAGCGCTTCAGGATATCCTCAACAACACACCTCAGTATCGCTGTCATCGAACAGCAGTGAGCTTCACTGACTCATCAATTTGTATCGCACTCCTTTCACAAAGTCTTACAGCCTCCTCCAGAGTAAATAAAGGTGGACTCTCAGGATACTGACAGCTCAGGTAAACAGCGGACTGACAGCTTACACTCCCTACAGATGAACGGCAGCCAGACTTGTTTGTCCTACAGCGGCCACCGTAGCTGGGATTATACACTTGAATATGAAGAGTAAGGAAACGGAACTCAGTTGATCGCAATCTGGAATCTACTGACATCTAGCGGTGACATTTTCCACACTGTGTCCGTAAATATATTTTTCTCTTTCTCTAAAATTAAATGAGTTTAAAAGCACACACAAAATAACAAATCAGCCATTATAAAAACACAAAAAGATTAAATATAAATGCATAACAGGCAATTATTGGAAGTATGATTCATTTTCCTATTTTAATTTTTTTTTATGTGTTTTCTTTTTTGTGTATGTTCTTTTGATCCATTTATTTTCATGAGTTTTTTTTGTGCTGGGGAGCCTTGGATTGTCTCATCCCCTGTAAAATATAAATTATTTTATATCCTTAATATTGTTCATGCAAACAAACAAAGAAACAAATTGCTGTGCATGTTTTTTAAAAACCAATTTGTAATGAGGCTAATCTGCATTAACGCACAGTGATGAAGTAACTTTGACAAACATTAATGCTGATAAATAGGTCCATTAAAGGATTATTCAGACAATTGATTTTCATATTTTTGGAATATGAATGAGAATAATGCCTGCATGGAATAGTAAGAATAAAAAAATGTAAATTCTAAAAAAAAAAAAATGCCTTTAATTTCAAAATATATGTGAGCTAAAAACTTTTAAACACACTGGTATGAACCTTTTAAATATATGCCTACTAACAGTAACCAAAGCCTAATTGTGTGAACAGGTTTCTCTGCCACATTTCAAACACATGCACATTCTTAGCTGTTTGAAAAAAGGTGCCTGTATGAATGTTTGTGTAGCATGCAAACATAGCCAGTGTCTCTGCTTCAGCCATGTATGTGTCACATACCTCAACAGAGGGCAGTGGTGCAATATATGTTCCTCCCGCCACTGGACTCGAACCGGCAGCCCTCCAGTCTCCGCCCCAGTACAAGAAGGGGGGGGAGGAGGAGGAGGCGGCAGGCGAGTGGGGCAGGGTGAAGGACAGGGATGGGGAGAGGGGCAGCGAGTGGGGCAAGGGGGGTGTGCCGAACCCTTTCTTGAAGCCCTTTTGCTGCTGCGGCTGCTGCTGGCAAAAGGCGAGGGAGGGGGAGACGGCCAGGGAGAGAGGGTAAGGGTGAGGCGGGGTGCCGCTGGCCCGACGGCCACAGGTGTGCGGTGGGCCCAGGGCGGGAGGAGGGAGGAGGGACAGCGAGAGGGATGGAGGCAGCGAGCGAGGCCGGGAACAGTGGGGGTTACTCACGGATTGTCGGAAGGGTTGAAGGGGGGCAGTGGGAGGGACCTCCATGCTGGGCTGCTTCCCGGTGGCTATGCTCTTCCGCCGGGCACGATGATCTGCAAAAGGGACAGGAGGTCAACGGGTAAGGCGCTATTACACATCAGTGGAAGGAAAACATCGATGATAATATGAGAACAGGACACAAAAATTGCAGTGCAGGACACAGGCAGAGCCAGAGGATGTGGAGACGGGAATGTGGAAATAAACAGCTGCGGGAGAGCTGTTATTGACAGTCTGCCCGAAGAAATGAAAGAATATGAGAGCTAGATAGAGGTCAAAGGTAAGTGAGACAGAAATAAAACCATGCAAGGTCACACCCGTTCACCAGCACGACTGCAGCTTCTGCTGCTACACACAAACTCTAATACACCTTCATCTGTTGAGGGTGTGGGGGCTGACAAAGTGGAGAGATGGATTTTCTGTCTGGTTGTCAGATGAGGCAAATGTTAACAGTCTGCATGTTGAGGGGAGGAACTGGGAGCCGGATGGACAGAAAGGAGCGAGCATCAAACAAACCAAACACTTATTGACTTCAGTCAGCGAGTCAGTGCGTGAAGCTCTGAAATGTCCAGTAAAAATATAAAGTTCTGTCTTGCACTCGATGGATGATGGAGAGAATGTATATGCACACACAGAGGAGCAACAACACAACACAGGAGGCTGAATTTTTAGGTCGTCCTCTTGTTCTCCAACCAAATCTACCTGTGTGTGTGTCTCTGCACCAAATTCCTGCACACTTTATGGGATTTTGTGTTTCACAGAACATAATTACCAATACACACTATAATTGCTTTTTTCTATTAATCAATAAATTGTCCACAAGATACATGAAGTAACTTGTTAATCATGTGAAACCTCTTTCCTGCGGTTAGAATAGAAATGATTAAAACCGTATTTATGTTCAGCTTTCTGTCTGTTAATGATTCAAAACTTTTCCAATATTGGGATGGTGTTGCATTATTAACATTTTTTGGAAAATGGAGAGAAGAGCTGACATTTTCAGGCAGGTGTTTATAGTGCAGCATGTGGTTCTTTATATGCCAGTAAAGCGTTACGGGATCAAATCTGTAATAATAAATGAACAAAATCTCCAAGGAGTCGATGAAGATCTGTCTTCTGCTGTCAACTGAAATTTTAATTTTACTCCTTATTTCAGTTTGAGCTCTAATAAAAGAAAATGATGTGGACACATGTTACAGACTTTCTTCCCCAAAAAGTCAGTTTATTCCAGACAGGAACGTTTCTGAGTCAGAAGTGCAACAAGTGGTACAACTCAACAATTTCACCAGCAAAAATGTAAAAAAGTGACCACGTACGATAAATCTGATCAGAAAAAGGTGAGAATATCGTAATGAAGTGTAGAACTCACTTTAATGTTAATTCTGCCTTTCAATTTAAGCTAATTTGTTTTCAATTTACATAATTTTTAGTTGATTCTTGGGAAATAAAATTATTATGACACAATAACAGTCCATATAATAACAGTTCAGAGCGGAGCTAAAAGGAGAAATTCAAAGCCACCACCTCTCTCACCACCAAAGCTGGCCTGGGTGTGTAATCTGATTTTGGCTGTAATCCCGGTTACACCGAATATTTTGCTTCTTATTATTTTGATGTTTTATGTGGTTTATGACTGAAGTAATAAAAACAAACTTCAATACACATTTTTAAATATTACTTAAGAAATGTAACTTCTTTACATTTTATTTTTTCATCAAATGAAAAAAGCATTCACTAGAGTCATAATTTTTCTTTGACCAGCACCATCAAATACAAACATTTAATTTGACGATAACAACTCATTTTTTCACCTTAATAGCGGCACAACGTTGAATGAGGGCAACGAGAGTGGGGCTTTTTTAAAGCTGAAGTAACCACGTGGGTTTGACAAGGTCAGTTTCATATCATCAAGTGGTATAAATACCATTTCTGTTGCCTTTTGAATCCAATTTCTAATCAAAGTCTGAGTAGCTGAAAACTGTGGCCTTTCATTAAATGAACAGTCTCATCTGAAGATGTTACCATCAGCAGAAAATACTGGCTATGGCTGAGCTCTCAGTATTTTAAGTGCACAGTCAAATAGTAGAAAAGGAGGCTATTTATAGTTTTTAATCAGCGCTGGATGCAGCATAAAACTGCACCACAGCCCCGGATTTTGGTGTTCTAATAGCACAAACTGGCTAATGACAGTTAGCTACCTGAACCTGTGCCAGGGGCTGTTAGTTTCTGGGTTTGTCACTGTTCCAGGGCAGTAGCAATAAGACTGTTATATTTTGGATTTATATATATATATATATATATATATATAAAAATCGTAATTCTAACCAAAATGTATTAAAGTCAATTTAAAAGTTAGGACAGGAGTGTTCATGAGCTGCACCTCACACTAAACATGCTAGCAGTGATGAACAAAATAAAATAAAAATAAAACAAAATAAACACATCAGACTGAACAGAGCTGTAACGACCTTTCTGTGTTAACCAGCATAAATATAACTGGTAGTAAACGGTGACCATAACATATCAGGCAGCAGGAGAAAGCCTTGCTGTGTTCTTCAGGTGGATGGTCCTGTAATGAAAACTACATGGAGACATGGCGAAGGCTCTGGAAGGTTGCTAATTTTTACCATAAGCATGCTAAAGTGTTTACAATGTGAGCATTTGCTAACTAGCAGTAAATAGAAAGTGGAGCAGAGGCTATTGTCTGATGGTGGCACAACAGGAAAATTCAGTCGTCTCACTGTCTGTCTGTATATTAACTAATACTGAAATATTGGTATGCGCTTAAATAGACATAAATATCGGCATTGATATCTGCCATGGGCCCTTTTGTTAAATAAGGTGACAGTGACCACTGCTGTTGGCTGCTGTTGGTCTGTTGTGTCACATTGAGTCTGAGCCCGGTAAAGACTTTGAAACAACTGTTTTTATTAACAACAAAACATCACTGATATCAGGAGCAGATATTTAAATTTGATGTGGTGATGGAGTTAAACAAAACGTGGTTGGGATTCATCTCTGACACATTAATATCTGTAAAACTATTCATGACAACTCGTAGGGCTTGGTCTGGGATATTAGTCCATTGTTAGGTGGTTGCTAGGCAACATGACGACATCATAATATCTGATGTCATCAGATATTAACTTTCGGGGGCCATGACCCTTTATAGGGCAAGTGACTATTTTTGGTCGTATTGGATTTGGACTCGTTCGCCGTGCGTCACTTTGACAGTCGGTCACTTGCTGATGTTCCAGGCTCTGGTTGCCTAGGTAACCTTCTAGGTCAAGTGTCAATCAAATCAAATCAAAATCAAATCAAAGTTTATTTGTCACATGCGCGGTCATACAGGGTACAACTAGCAGTGAAATGCTTTGATGACTAATAAATAGAATGATTTTAAAGATGTAATCAGAATGTACACTGAGGTAAAAGGAAGGTGGAATGATTAACAAATATAGTCAAAATAAAATACATAAAAAGTAACAAAACAAATATAAAATGTAGCAAAATTTTTACACTAGAATATAATATATATACAGCGTATATATATACAGGGTATGTTGTGGGAGGGGGTGTAGGGTGCATAATACAGTGCAAATAGCGTGACATGTTTGTCTCTGGGTCAGTGGGAGGGTCGGTGAATGATGAGTGGGGTGTGTGGAGGTGGCGGGGAGGGGGTGGGGGTGTGTTAGTCCATCAGCTGTCCTGATTCAGGGCATCAGTATTCTGTGGTCCCTTCAATCGCTTGTTGGGAAAAGTTGATCGCAGGTCTTCTCACCTGCTTCCCTTCACCAGCGGTTATTTCGCCCGTAGGTGCCTGAAGTCGCCAAATGTCCGTCAGTTTCTGTGGACTCTGTCGCCGCATTGCTGCAAATAACTTCCAGTATGGACGCAGCGTGAGATGTATTTGTGTGTCACTTTGGGTTAGTGGCCTCCTGACTGTGTAGGTGGAGAGACTGTGGATACTGTGGTGAGATTAGACATTCCCATCCCCAGATCCAAACCACTAGCATGGCTAAAAAAAAAAAAAAGGAAGTAAAACCAAGACTGTAGCTTTTGCCTGAATATCCTCAGCCACAGTAAATATGCAGAGTTATGAGAAGCCAACAGCATGTTTCAGCAGTCTAATGAACCAACCGCCATAGCAGCCCTGCTTCAGCAGTCACTTTAACTGTCAAAAGAACTCATCAGTGAGATATCAAAGCCTCCTGTTTTCTTCTCAGGTATTCCTTGCCCTGTTTCTTCCCTGTTCTTTCAGCCGACCCTCTCACAGACCTGCAGCATGCTAATTGTGATCCAAGTCATAAATTGGTTGCATTTGTTCACATTTCTGCTATTATTTTCCTGTGTTTCAGCCTCACTCACATCTTTTCATGTTGTCTATCTCTGCTCTTTCCTCTGCCTCTTCTGTCACACTCAGACACACACACGCCTCCTCTCTCCCACGCAGCTATTTTACATAATTCAAATAGTGCATTTACCTTGCTACCTCTCCTCAGCCCTTAATCACTCTCCTCTTTCTCTCTCTCCTCCTTGCACCCTCTTCTTTTCCCCCAGTCTTCTCGTTCCCTCCCCTTCAGATATGTGCAACATGTAGAACCCTCCATTTCCTCCATACTTGTCTTTATCTGTATTCCTCTTTTAGCCTCTCCTTCCGCTCTCTATCATTTACCTGTCTGAATCTCTTCACTGTGAGCCTGCCCATCTTTCTGTCTGCGGTTCTAACGTGTTCTCCAACCCACATGAGGTGGGAAAAATAAATGGCCATCACAGAGTTTATCACAAACCATGCCAACGTCCCTTCTCCCAAATGTACAGCTTCAAAATCTACCACCTGTAGGCTGCATGACTGACAAGTGTGGGAGTCTGAAATCTGACACAGTGGAAGAGAAAAATCTACAATAAAATGTGTCATTTTTGACAGCTGATTGTAATTATATGAAAAGCAATTTTGATCTCTTCAAATCTTTTATTTTTTTTTAGATTAGTTATATAACTGCAAATGTTTTTTCATTTGAATAAAATGAAACCAACACTTTCAAGAAGACTAAAATTAAAGACAGTAAAACTTTTGGATATTTTTGAAGAATGCAAAATTATTGAAACTATTCCTGGATGTGATCTACTTTAGTTTTCAAGATACCGGATGAGTTCATGAACTTGGACAGATTTCTTCAGTTATGTTGTGATGCAGACATCTCTGTCTCTCTCTCTCTCTCAGCATCACTCAGGTTCTCAGGTGCTTCTTACTCTGCAAGAGGTGTTAATTATTGGAAATGATCACAGGTGACGCCCTGTAACCTGCAAGTAACACTGTCAACATGCATGTATCACTACTGTGCCAATCTCAATTAAAAGGCTGTAGAACAGGTGGTTCAATTGATCCAATTCAGAATTTACTGTTTCCCAAACTAATTAGTATAACCAGGATGAGCAGGCTGTGCAAAGAAGAGAATGCTGATTTAGGATTCAACTGGCGCCACTTTTATGACAGCAGAAACAAAGTTTGGACTGATCCTGTGGGTCCAGACAGCGAGATCACAAAAACAAGCAGCCTGTGAGTTGGTGTTCTATCATCACCCTGAGAGTGTTTTAAAAAAATACATTTGGTACTTTTGGTGCCAGTTTGGAGTCACAGAGAGCACGTGTTTCATTACATCCTCCACTGAGGGGATTTGGTAGCCGGAGCCGTTTTAACCCATCAAAACACCAGTTTTCCATGTGGTGTGTGCAGCGCTGCCTCCCTAAACAGGGATTTGAATCATCAGCTGAAAAATACCAAGTTCACTTTGTGTTTTTTTTCCCCCACTGTACATAGATCATTGTAATATTACATCACAACAGGCTAAAAACTCTCACATATCCTGTCTTGTTAGAAAAATTCGCAAACTACAAAATTGTGCAGAGCTACTCAGCGGGTAAATGACAACCAAAAATGATGACAATGAAGAAATGCAAAAAGCAGTTCCTCGATTGGCCACTTGGCTCCAAAAGTGAGTCAATCTCCATGTAAATGTGAAATAAGCAGAAATAAATAGCCTGTTAAAATTAGCTGGGTAGCTGCCATTTTGGCTTTTTTAGTGTAAATTTGAACTGAAAGACACTCTAAAAGTTTGGTTTGCTCTCTGCCAAATTACTAAGCCAGTATATGACTGAGAACTGCACAAAAAATGCACAGAAACATGTTACGTTCATGTTTGTAATATGTCTTCTCAGTATATTGGAAATTGTTATTTTTGTGTTGTTTGAGATGAACTGTGGATGAACAGGAAGTGCAGTAATGCATTATTTTCTTGTGGCATTTGTGGAGAGAGGCCTGGCTCCAAGAATTTTGGCATGCACATTTTGTTTTGAGCCTGATTCTCTCTAACCAAAATCAGAGATCCACCTTGTTCACCAAGGTAACCAGCCAGCACTAGCATTACCTGCTTCCCAGCTCTGCAATCTGTCCAAGTATGCTCACGTCCACCTTAAAAAACAAAACAAACAAACAAAAACCAATGGCGGTAGTCAAAATACCAGCGCAAAGGCTTCAAAAAAAGCACCCCACAAACCGCAACGTCATGGTAGTGTCCATCTTTTATATACAGTCTATATTTGAAACCAGATGTGCGACCATTTCATCTCTTCGTGCTTGGTGTGTCTCACAGCCATGCTAGAGGTGTCCTCTGGAATGATAAGGCCTTATTATTGAATAATGACTTTAACTATGACACAGTGATGTCATATCTCAGATTCGGATCTGTTCTGCCTATGAATCATATTTTTTACATACTCAAAAAAAAAAAACAGTAATAATGTTGAAGATTTAAGAAACAAACAAACAAAAAACCATAAGCATGTGGCAAGTTAAAAACCCATAATAAGATATGAAATATCCTGCTTGTTATTATAGAGCTCTCGCAGCCGTTCTCATTACATTAAAAGCAAGAATCCCATGCGCAATGCAAGCATTTACTTTCTACCTCCAAAGAGACTCAGTGAACAGTGTTGGGATTTAAATACAGTTTGACCTCCAAAACATGATCTTTTCCAGGCTTTTCCCAGTGTGAGCACACTGTCTGCTTTTATTCTTATTTATACACACACATAGAAAGAAGTCTGAAGGGGGAATACTAATCCCTTTCTTGTAATTCGCGGAATTGGTCACAGAGGGCAGATTACTGCTGACTTACAGTATACAGTATATAAATCATGAGTGCAATTTAAAGATGGTCTGCAACACAATGCCTTAGAGAGGGCATAAGCAGCCAATTTTAAAGTCCTGCTTGTTCATGTAGGCATGCATTCTGTACTAATAATGCTGGTAATCACATTAGCAACAACACACACGCATGTCTGCCAGCAAGCCTGCTCTCCAAATGCCAACGCTCCAGACGCTGCAATGTTAAGTTAATATCTCAGTAACATACTCAGAGGTAAAAGTTTGGAAAATGGCTTTGAACTTTCACAAAGAACTAAAAACCTGGAAGTACCAGAAGTGTTCTTATGAGGAAAACAGTGTGCGGCACACAGTAATTTAACAGATTTGTGCCCCTAAAGATGCCAGAAAAAGTAAGAACTACCACTTTGCTCTGTATGAAATGTTATTGTAACTGTGGCCTTTGAAAAGTTCAACATGTCTGAAGCACGAGGTTTGGTGCTTTCAGATGATGTATAGTTTGTCAAATGTGCAAATACCGTTGCAAACTTTTATTCAGGTGGACTCGGGTCCTTTTTCCTGTCTTTGGAGCACACATCTATATTTCAAGCCTATACACAGTTTTGTAAATTAGAAAGCTTTACATAAAATAACCACCTGTCAGTTTTAAAAAGTGTTACACCTTTTTAAATCTTTGTTTGTGAGTTCATATAGAACACATTATGTACAAGTATCTACAAGTAGACAAAGGTCACGTAGGGTCTGAATGGTTCATCAGGCGCTGTGCAGACAGCTAATTTATTATGACCCCACAGACTTGTCAGAGGAGCCACTGCACTGCTTCCACTACTTCCTCCAAGCGGGACTTCTAGCTGCGGTAGGGTGATATGTTGAGTAGCGATATATATGCTGAGTTGTGTGTGTGTGTGTGCAGGGTTCTAGCCAGAAAAAAATTCAGCCCGGCACGCGAGTGTGTTGGGGGAAGGGGCTAATTAGCATTAGCTTGCTAATGCTAATTAGCTAATGTCTTGCTAAATGCTAACTGCCATGCCAGCTTGCTAATTCAGCGATGGTGAACCGTTGGATAATATTTTCTGTGATAATGGTTGGTCCTATGGGTCATTGAAGGCACTTGAATCTGATTGGACCATGTGACTTGATGCCGATAGGGAGTGTGGCTCCCTCTAATCTGTGTTATGATGCTTATCCTTGTGAGTCTATTAAGTCAAGAAACAAGACAAGCTCCTGAGATTTTATGTTTAATAGGAAGCCCAAAATTGTCCTTTGAGCTCCCTTTTTCTTCTACTTCTCCCTTGGTTTCACGCTGGTTCCTATTTTGCCCCACAAAATCAAGTGTCAACAGGACCGTTGCGAGATCGTGCGTGCACATCGTGAACGAAAAATAACCATGCCCGGTGGTAGATTGTAAATTGTGGTGAAATAATACTATAGTGCAACGATCTAGCCAGAGGGGGGAAAAACAATCAATCTGGTATCGGCGACGGGGTGGCGAGTGCAGAGTGTGCAGTGTGCGCGCCTGCTTG
Source organism: Australoheros facetus (assembly GCA_030220045.1). Classification (NCBI taxonomy): domain Eukaryota; kingdom Metazoa; phylum Chordata; class Actinopteri; order Cichliformes; family Cichlidae; genus Australoheros; species Australoheros facetus. The sequence continues at coordinate 8,617 of JASGAU010356722.1, read as the reverse complement.
CTAACTGCAGCGAGAGAACAGTTCCGATAGACAACGTACCGTTGAAACCTTCTATTGCTCAGCCTGAAGCTTCAGGATGGGACTTCACTATCTAATGGATTACATCACGTTGGTTATTTCCATCTTTTATATACAGTTTGTGTTCTCCACTCCTTCTCAACACAGCATAAATACAGAAGGCACTCCTATGTGGTGCTACCTAGCAAATGTGATTATTACTAAACATTCACAAGGGAGCAAAAGACTATTGTTGGCACTAATAATCACAGATTTCCATCACATTTGTCCAACTTTGGTTGCTGTGGGCTGGGATAAGTAGGATAAGAATAACTACATGTCCCTGGCATTTGCAGTTTGTGCATCCGTAGGGGGTACAATCCCGGCCCCACACTAACAATTCTTATGAGGAAAAGTTTGACCTACATTGCAGAAGTTGCACAGTTGGATGCCTCATATATTTTTAACATGGCTCAGGATTTACTCAAAAAGCTACATTATCTATCGTTTGGTGAGAGGAGGTGCAAAAAGATTTGTCAGTTTGGAAAACTGTACTCTCCAACCTGAATACAGACCAAATTCACTTTTCAAAAATCATACTCTTACACTCTTACTGACCTTTTTTTACTCTTAGCATGCAGGGAGTGAAGAAACGTGGGTGGCAGTGCATGCAAAGACTCATTCAGAGTCGCTGTATAAATTCACTGATCCACAGACCTTATGCAAATGATGCTGAAGGATGCGACATGGGAGAGGCTAGCAAAGGGTATTAAGCAGTGCCAAACTGAAACCAAAACAGGTGTCCTGGTCATCGTCTTTTCTGGCATATTAGCACACCTGCATTTTCACCTTATTAGCTGTCTAAATTTATCAAAGCCATTAAATCACTCTTCTTTAGGAAATAATTAACAAAAAGCATCGGCCTGGATGAAAAACGTCTGGATAGGTCCATTTAAATCTATTTCTCACCATTTGTCACTCTGTTTTCAATCCCAATGAAAGCTCTGTGTTTTGTTTCCAAGGCAACGTTATTTTTTTCCTGACGTACCTTACATTTTAGTTTCAGACATACAGAACTCTACAGCAAAGCTGGGAACTGACGAGGTGTTTGGACATTTCTCCTTACATTTTATGGGCTACAGTCACACAAAAATGTGCGCGCGCGCACACACACACACACACACACACAAAAAGCAAAAGCGTGCATTAAGCAGCCTGAAAACTCATTCAAAAACTTCATTAATTCTGGGATCATTCATGATTAATGCACTCTGCTGTTTGATTACGGGCAGAATGAAACAGAACGCATGAACACATCTGGAGAACTGTTTGATTTGCTTGTTGGTCTATTTTAAAATGCTATTATGTAACTATTGTTGAAAGATGATGTAAAGGCTTGAAAAGCAGACTTGAAAAAAGCAGTCTGGCATCGTCGTGTCGTTGGGGGGGTCTAGCTGGGGTCATGGGGCTGTTGTTAGATGTGCCTGTCTCTTTTATATAGCTGCTCCATAAATCATCTATGTGCATAAAAAATGCTGTTCAAAGTTGCGCACTCTGACTATTATTCTGTTGAAATCTGGTTTTTGAATAGTTGGCCAGATTCGTTAATACTCTGATACATTATGAATATGAAAAAGGAGCGTCTCACCTGTGAATGGATCAGACAATGTGGACTATCTTACATTTATTTAAAAAAAATACAACAGAAAAACTAATATGCATATAGCATGTACACAACTTAATCCCACGGTGCAATGCGCCCTGGCAAAAAGGATTCCAGTTTTGTAATCACTCTTCATCTGTCGGTTATTACACAAAATGATGATTAATAAGTGTCCAACATTTCAATATGCTGCTCATTATAAAGTGAGCTTGGGTGTATAATATACACGAGGGAGCGATATCAGACTGCAGACTGTATAAAAAGATGGACACAGACAACATGACATCTCTGTATTTGTAGTGTCATGTCGTATTTGTGGACTACTCCTTTGAAGTTTCGAGTTTGGTGTTTGGCTGTCAAAATCTTGTTTTTTTGCAGCTAAGAGTGACTATGATTGGGCCACATGATGAAGTTATCTAATAAGCCAAACAAACGTGGCTTAAAAAAACCAAAAAAAAAAACCATGGATGGTCTGTTAGTACAATAAACGCAAGGATCGGGTAGCTGCTGCTCTGGAGCCACATGCAGCTCTTTTTCTCCAAGGCTCCATCTGGCTCTGACAAAAAAAATTCAGTAAACATGAACGTGGAAATGAACAATGGTTGATTTTTTAAATTTATGATAAAGTAATTCTTTACATTCTCCAACTGTAAAGCTGTTCAGCCTATACACTAAATAAAAGGAAAAAGTTTTAATGGGTGTATCAGTTTACATCTATAACCTGGCGCCTTAATCTTAATTTTGCTGGGACTGGGCGATATATCGAGTTTTTAAGAAATTCAAAGTGTCAGATGAGCAGCAGGATGTGTTCTGTAGAGAATGACGAAAACAAGTCTCGACAAAAGGTCCGAGCACCCAACTTTTCCACTATGCGTTCCGATGCTAATGCTAATGGCCACGTCACTAGCTGTTACAATAACAGCTGAAGTCCTCAGCCAGGCGCAGCTGGCTAGAATCCTGCTGACTGAAGGACTGAAGTTTGTTCATTCAGTCTGTTTACATGTTGTGTTATTTGCACAGAGTACGAGATGTATACGAGTACACACAGAAGGAAGCACTTTGCTGAAGTCTACTTCACTGCAGACTGGCTTTTTAAAGAATAAGTCAGCCTTTTGCTGTTTTTGCTCTGTATCTTTTCTGTTTACATCTTAATAGCACAGCTGTGAGTCTTTTGTTATGGAGGAAAAAAAGCATTAATTTATTTGAGGAGCAATATTATTTAAATATGCCAATAGTTTATTTTTGAGCAATTTCTCATGTACATCTACAGCTGAATGTTAATAAAAGTGCATCTGTGATATTTGGGACATGTAGCTTTGACTCAGAAGTGCCTTTTTGTTTATACCTTTGGGGAAAAAAAATATTGGGATATCGATATTGCCATTCAGCTAAAGAAATATCAAGATATTCTTTTTGGCCAATCTCCTGTATGTTAGCTGTTCCTAGGACTGCACTCTTCTGGACAGGGATCTCGGAAGTCTGCTGGAGTCACTCCCTCAGTTTGGCCTCTTCATGGTTCCCATTAGCTGGTGTGATGTGATTCCAAGGTACCTGTAGCTGTCTTCAGTGTCTGCAATGTTGCCTTCTGGTAGTGCAATCCGCTCAGTTCTGAATCACTCCTTGATTGTCATCCGTGTACAGGAGGTGGCTGATGTTTGCTCCACTCTGTAGTCGGTATCCGTAGCCAGTCTTGTTGATGATCTGGCTGAGGGGATTCAGGCCTATGCAGAACAGCAGTGGGGACAGGGCATCTCCTTGGTAAATCCCGCACTTTATGGTCACTTGTGCAATTGGCTTAAAGTTGGCCTCTAGTGTTGTTCTCCACATCCCCATTGAATTCCTGATGAAGCCTCTTAGGGTCCTGTTGATCTTGTAGAGTTCTAGGCATTCCAGGATCCATGTGTGGCATCGAGTCACAGGCTTTCTTGTAATCCACAGATTGGTCAGTTTGGTCTTACAGTCTCGAGTAATGACAGTATCTAGCTGTAGCTGGTGTTTTGCTGGTATATCTGCCAATTCCTTTCTGGGCCCCGCTCATGTATTGAACCACGTGCCTGCTCATCTTAGCTGCTATGATGCCTGGCAGGAGTTTCCATGTTGTGATGAGGCAGGTTATTGGCCAGCAGTTGGATGGGACCGGTCCCTTCTGAGGATCCTTGGGGATCAGGACTGCCTGGCCTTCAGTCAGCCATTCTGGTGTGTCTTAGCCTCTAGCAGCTGGTTCATTTGTGCTGCCAGGCGCTCGTGGAGTGCAGGTAGCTTCTTTAGCCAGTAGGTGTGAATCATGTCAGTGCCTGGTGCTGTCCAACTCTTCATATTTGAGATGCTTTCCTGGATGTCTGCCACTGTGATGGTTACTGGAGCCTGTTCAGGGAGATTGCTGTGGTCTGCTCTTAGATCCATTATCCACTGAGCATTGGTATTGTGTGCTGGATCCTTCTCTCCAGTATTGCTTGGTCTCCAACCTGTGTGGGGGGCTGTTCTCATATTTTTTCCCAGCCTACCTGTCCAAGCAGCTAGCCAAAGCTGTGAGTCTTTGCTTGGCAGTTTCTAAGGCCTCAGGTATGGACAGCTTGTTGTACTTCTTAGGCACCCCTCTCTTCATCACACTTTTCTGCAGCCCTGATGGCTGGTTAACTTGCCTTCCTGCTGCCCTGATCATACCCTCTAGTCTTCTTCTCAATGCGTACTGCTCCTTGTGGCTGCCGTTCATCTTATAGCCGAGCATCTCAAGGATCACTGTAGCTGTGGTATAGATCAGCTGGCTGGTTTCAGTAATGGTCGCAGGAGGCGCTGTCCGTAGTGCTGACTCCTCAGGACTTGCCTTACTCTCTGCAGGTATTTGGCAGTTGCAGTTTTCCCAGCGGCCTCTTCATGGCTCCCATTTGCCTGTGGGATTCCAAGATACTTGTAGCTGTCCTCAATGTCTGCAATGTTGCCTTCTGGTAGTGCAATCCCCTCAGTTCTGACTACGTTCCTTCTCTTTGTTACCATCCGACAACACTTCTCCAGTCCGAATGACATTCCGATCTCATTGCTGTAGATCCTGGTGGTGTGAATCAGTGAATCGGTGTCTCGTTCACTCCTGGCATACAGCTTGATGTCATCCGTGTACAGGAGGTGGCTGATGGTTGCTCTATTCTGTAGTCGGTATCCGTAGCCAGTCTTGTTGATGATCTGGCTGACCAGTAGCTGATGTTTTGCTCCCCTGGTATCTCTGCCAATTCCTTTCTGGATCCCATTCATGTACTGAGCCATGTGCCTGCTCATCCTGGCTGCTATGATGCAGTTGCAATTGGCCTGAAGTTGGATGAGTTCACCCCTTTTAGACAGTTGTTATTAAGGGTGAATTAGTTATAACTAGCCAAAAAAATACAGCTTAGTACAAACAATAATTGCACTAAGCAGTAAACATATTCATTGTTACTGTAAAGGTTTTATTGGGGGGCTTCTGAGGGGAATAACTCATCACTGGGGCCAGCCTCGAGTGGACACTGTGAAATACAAATATATACTTTTTGAAAAGTTTTAAAAGGCAGCGAGTCGAGTAATCATATAAAAAAATAACCATGATTATGATTTCTGCTGTAATCCAGCAGCCCCAGTTATAAAGCATAACTTACTTTAAAACCACATTTCTCCTGTAGGACAGATGACGCTGTGTTAATGAGCTTTGGGCATATTTTTGGGCAGAGTCAGACTGCTGGTTTCTCCCTGCTGCCAGGTTCCCAGCTTGTGCTCCATAGATGCTGTCCAGACATGAGACTGGTAGTGATCTGCTCAGCTCTCCCTCTTTACCAAAATGTGAACCCGTTAATGCTTGATATAAAATGCACCCAGCATTTAAGGTAGAAAATAACTGACTGATATCTAAATGTTTGGATCATCATCTATCACATGTTCATAGTGTATCAAAAAATCACTGAACACTCAACACAATATTTCAGATCAATCGACTAATGTATTTATCAAGCATTAGATTAGTATGTGCACAGAGACAACAACACCTTCCAGCTCAGGTACAGTTCAGTGTGGCTCAGGCATGAATGTTCACTTGTGGAAAAATCTGTTCACATGTAAGCCATGTGTTAGGCAACATGTGAAATGCTGTGCTTGTTCATTGTGAATGTAAATCTGATGTCAAGCTGAAAGCTGAAGAGGGAATGTGTGGGTGGCAATCGCTTCCAGCTTAGACCCTCTGAGAGAACTGAGAGAGACAGAGTTAAAAGAGTGGGAGGGAGGGATGTAGACACACATGAGTAAGAGGTTTGTTTTAAAAAAAAGGAAAAGGAACTGTGTGTGTGTGTGTGCGTGTGTAGGTGGTGGTGGTAAGTGTTCGTGTAGGAGTAGCAGGGACAGCGCAAGAGCAAGAATATATGGAGTGAAGACAGGATGACAGAAAGAGAAAGCCGAATAGAGGGAAAAAGGTAGAGAGTGAAATGGAGGAAATGCATCTAGGGGGTGGTAACAAGAGAGGGAGGGAGGACTGAGAGTTGCACTGAGAAAAGAGAGAGGAGGGGGGAGCTGGATGGAGAGAGGGAGAGAGCACAAGAGCCAGAGATGGAGGCTGGAGAGGGAGTGGGTGTCTTAATAGCGCTGAAACGCTCAGGGCTTTTTGTATGTTTGCCTTTGTTATGATAGAAAGCTGGTTGGCTCCCTGTTTGTGTTTGATCCATGAACTGTGCCTGCAAATACAAGACAGTCTCTCCTGTGCTTAAAGTAGAACGTACAGCGGCTACATGTGGGACCCTCATTACATAATTTAATGTATAAATGCTGTCATCTAGAGGCCAGCCGGTAAAGCAAGGCACTAGCACTGCAATGGGTTCAATCCCTACTGTAACTACATTTGGAAATATTTACTTATATAAATCACTCGGTCACTTGCGGTGCTGAAAAAGCCTGCAGTGGCTGTTCGAGCCTAACACTGAGAAGAGCTCCATGCGTGGAGATGGTGAGTAACACGAGCGCAGAGGTGGTTTCAGACGTCGGGCTTTGAACCCTCACACAGAGCAGCAGGAGCGCAGCAGCATTTCTCTGCAAACCTCGGCCGCTCGGACAACGTCCATCCTGCTTTCAGAACAAAAGCACCAAATGGGCACAGCTACAGTTTCTCTGATACGTCCTGGAGTCTGCGGCGTCAGCATCGATTGGCTGAGGTGCCCCGTTACTCGGTCTAAATATTTACTGATGGCGATCAGCTGCAGCTGCGAGTGACAATTATTATCATTATCAATTCATCTGTGAGTTATTTTATGATTAGCTGACAGCAAACCAAAAGCAAATGATGTGCAATTCACAATCTACCATATCAAACAGAGGAAATTTGAGAAGTCTGATACAGCTGGATACCAAATGAAAAGCTGAAATATGCTGTCAGGACCGGTCCAACAGCAAAATCACTGCCTAAGAAATGTGTTTATAATGACAGCGCGAAGGTGAAGGTTTGCTTTGGTAGTTTGTGAGATGTGCTGGGTGGTATTCCAGTTTTACTGTATATGTACTATACTAGTGGACACTTTAAGTAGTTTTCAACATTATATTATTTTGTCATTAGTAACTATGGTGCCTTCTCACGTGTGGCTCAATTGATGTAAGATAAGAATTAATTATTCACAAGCAACTTTTTAAACTGGGCAAAACATCACGGCACACGATAATTGGTGAAAGAAAAACTATTTCTAACACTTATAATTGCTCATTTGCAAAATCACCAAAATTGCCATCACCAAACTGCATGCTGGGAAGCCGTCTGCTAACAGCTGCTGCTGCATTCAAACACAGTGAAAGCAGATGGAGGATGAAGAAACGAGACCAGAGGTGACTGTGTCTGCGTCGTGGAAGTTTGAGGGACTTCTGAATATTAGACTGGTTTTGTTTCTGCTGGACTTTCAGTGTGGCTGCAGCCACACGTAAGCACAGAGAAGCTAACAGATGTTCTTAACTGATGACAGAACAATTCATCACACAAAGTTTGAAAGAACAAAGTGAGTTTGTTCCTGAAGCTGCTCTTCACAGCGCTGCTGTGGAGTCATCAACACTCACAGGCCGACAAACAACAGTGACGACAAGTGGCATTACATCTAAACCAAAGCAGAACAGACAGCCTGTTAAGGACCGACTCCCAGTGCCAGATATTTTTGTTAACAGGCTCTGAGAGCAGATCTTTTATTATTTTGGTTTTATTCATTTTTATGATGAAACTGAAGAGTTTAATATTCTACCTACTGACAGAAGAATGTGCCACTGTAAACCTATGTACAATCCCAATTGCAAAAAAAGTTGGGATGTTGTGTAAAAAATCATAAAACTACATTTTTCACAACAAAACAGAGAATGTATGGAAAAAAATACATCTCAAAAAAGTTGGTACGGGGGAAACTAAAGGCTGGAAATCTAAGTGGGACTATAAAGAAAAAGCAACTAATTAGGTTCATTAGCAACAGGTCAGTAATATGATTGGGTATTAAAAAAGGCCTCACAGATTCTCAGAAGTAAAGATGGACACAGCTTCACAAATCTGCAATAAAAATAATCAAAAAATTGTGGAACAATTTCAGAATAAATTATTATTATCAAAAGATTCAGAGAATCTGAAGAAATCTCTGTGCACAAGTGACAAAGTCAAAAATCCATCCAGCAATACTTCATCTTCATCATTTACAGGTTTTAGCTTGACATCCAGTAATGTATTGTTCAGGGAAGGACTTCCATATATATATATATATATAAAAACCAAATTTCGATTAATTAATTACGGGGAAAATAACGAATTAAAATTTTTAACGCATTTTAATTGCACTTTGCACCGTGGAACGTTTCTCAGTGCACGAGTTCCAGGCATACAGATTATATCAACGCACGATGTCAAAAATTCAGGGGCCGCATCCTTCGAAGGACCCGGCCCACGTAGACCGGGTCCTTCGCAGCCCACGAAGACCGCAAAGGCCGGAAGTG
>JASGAU010356716.1:0-21987 GCA_030220045.1 Australoheros facetus | reverse complement strand
TAGGTAATCAGGGCAATAGGAAACACTAGGGCACAACAGGTGAAGCAAATGAAACTAATAACAGGGGAAGCAAAACTAAACACAAAGCACAGGGAACACAGGACTGTCAAAATAATACAGAAAGTGGCTAAACAAAGAACACGCAGACTTGACAGGAGGAACTGACACATGGACACTGGACAGAGACGCAGACCTGACACAGGGAAACACAAGGGACCAGAATAAACCGAGGAATACAAAAGAAAACCAATAACATAATCAGAGAAATAACTGAAACAAAACACTATATATATATATATATATATATATATATACATAAAATAGTTGGACTTCCGGACCTTGGCCTCATGAAATTTTGTGAGACTGGACCTCTTTAAATTTTATTTGAATACCCCTGCCCTAAGTTATGTATTTTTGGTAGTTACCCAGAAAATTGGTCTGGAACCAGCAGGGGAAGAAAAATGATTGACCTTTGTTTACTACAGGCCAGGCGCTCTATTACACTACTAAGAGAGCTTAGCCACTGGACAGAACTTAACCTCGAGTTTGGCTCTCTAAGAGTGAGATAATTATAATGTCTACTTTGTGTGAGGAATGCATGTTATTTTACTGTAATTTCTTTTATGATTATTAGTGACAGTTTTTTTTTTCTGCTCTGGTTCTAAATGGTTTGTGGATAATTTATCAGCATATGCCAGCTTTATTTGGTTAATGTCCCCAGGGCATCTTTGATAGACGGCAGCATCTGTCCAGCTACGGTTTGGTTTTTGTAGCCATGCTGTGACCTGGGAGATGACCTCACATTTTCACCATGTTTGCTGAGCAAACATTTCAGTTTTGAACCATCAGCTGACCATCTTCTCACGTCGTCTAATCCTGGTTAAAGACTCGATGTCTTAGCCAACACGACTGAAACAGTGACATCATCTCCCTGGCCAAAACCGGTCACATTATGGAGGCTGAAATACATAATAATTACACTCAAACAGAAGGGATTTCTCCTGTATATCTCTGAAACTTGAAGCAAGTCAGAGGTCACTATAAGATGAACTACAAGCAAACAGCAATGTGTCGTGTTAGTTTACATTACCTTTTAAATAAAAAGATATTTTGCTCCCCAAACTAACAAAAACTAAGATGAAAATACTGAATCCACTGTGCTGATTTTAAGGAGGCAGCTTTAAAGGTAGAACGTTTTCTTTCATAACAATTTTGACATCTTTGACCATTTAGTTTGTCATTATTGTGTCTTTTCTATTGTGTCTTCCTGTATGAAACACACTGATAACAGTATTCCCTGAAAACCCTCTTTTGTCTGATCATTTCTTAATATTTAAATTTACAATAATGGATTACACAGTAGTGGGGAATAAATTTCATTACAGTAGAAGTCTTTCTGAAAGTGTTGAAACTAAGTTTAAGGATATAATTCATCCACTGTTTACTTCAATGCCATATGCCAACACAGTGCAGAGCAGCTACCTAAACTCTACTCCCAAAGAGGTCAATTATCTCGTTAATAGTGTTACATCCTCACTGCATATGACTCTGAATACTGTGGCTCAAATCAGAAGTGCCTGACTCCTTGGTATAACTGACAAACACACAGCTTAAAGCAGATAACCCGTGAGCTGGAGAGGAAATGATGTCTCACTAATTTAGCCTTTAAAAAGCTCGTCAAAGAAGCCCTCCGTAAATCTAGGACATCTTACTATTCATCATTAATTGAAGAAAACAAAAAGGTTTGTTTTCAGCACTGTAGCCAGGCTGACAAAGAGTCAGAGCTCTGTAGAGCCGAGTGTTCCTTTCACTTTAACTAGCAGTGACTTCATGGATTTCTTTACAAATACAAATTTTAGCCATTATAGAAGAATTTCATAATCATCTCACAAATGGATCTTTCAGCACTGCTGGTATTTGTTTAGACTCTTTTGCTCCAGTTGATCTTTTTAAGTTAACTTCAATAGTTACTTCCTCCAAATCAGTAACATGTTCATTAGATCCCATTCCTACAAGACTCTTCGAAGAAATACTTACATTAATTAATGCTTCAATCTTAAATATGTACTATCTCTATTAATTGGTTATGTACCCCAAGCCTTTAAGGGGGCAGTAATTAAACCATTACTTAAAAAGCCATCACTTGACCCAGCTGTCTTAGCTAATTACAGGCCAATCTCCAGCCTTCCTTTTCTCTCAAAGATCCTTGAAAGAGTAGTTGTAAAACAGCTAACTGATCATCTGCAGAGGAACGTTTTATTTGAAGAGTTTCAGTCAGGTGCTGCAGTAGTTTGAATCATGGCTCCAGGAGTTCCACAGGGTTCTGTACTGAGACCAAAAGCATTGCATACATTTTCATTGCTATGCAGATGATACTCAGCTTTGTCTATCCATGAAGCCAGATGACACACATCAGTTAGTTAACCTGCAGAAATGTCTTAAAGTCATAAAGGCCTGGATGACCTCTAATTTTCTGCTTCTGACAGATATAGAAGCACAGATAGAGACACCCTCTCTATTTTTAAGATTAGGCTTAAAACTTTCCTTTTTGATCAAGCTTGTAGTTAGGGCTGGATCAGGTGACCCTGAACCCTCCCTTAGTTATGCTGCTATAGGCCTAGTCTGCTGGGGGGTTCCCATGATGCACTGACCTCTTTTTACTGTTTATACCCCACTCTGTATTCATTCATTAGTTATTATTAATCTCTGGCTCTCTCCCCCCCCCAGCAGATGACCCCCCCTCCCTGAGCCTGGTTCTGCTGCAGGTTTCTTCCTGTTTAAAGGGAGTTTTTCCTTCCCACTGTCACCAAGTGCTGCTCATAGGGGTCAATCTGATTGTTGGGTTTTCCCTGTATTTTTGCAGGGTCATATTGAGGTTACTGTTGTTGTTGTTGTTATTTGGCGCTATATAAATAAAATTGAATTGACTTAATTTTAGTCACATTACTTCAAATAGCATTTTGTTTCCTCACTTTGAGAATAAAGTGGCTGAGCATCTCTTTGCCTATGAAATTCATTCACACCTCTGTCTGCTAACAGATTCAGTTCAGCGCACCAATATAAAATTAAATAAGGCCACTGTTTGGGTGTCTAGTGTTTGATGCTCCCTTACAGGCTCCATCGGTCCTTAACCACAGTTTACGTTGCTGTTTAAGAAGCAGAAGACGGCCGCGCCGCTGCAGCAATCAGAGGGTGACACAGATGATCTGATTTCCAGGAAAGGAGGCAGAGAAAGGAGAGAGAGCAGCTGAGACATGTCTTTTCCATCCTCCTCCGTTTGCACTCTCGGCTTCTAATCGTCTCTGTGGTTGTGGTTCATTCAGAAGATGGGGTGTTAGGAGGACCGAGAGGTTTGGACTGACAGGAGTGCCAGTTATAGGCCGACCTCACAGCCTCACGTCCAAAAACCACAGTTTTCACCAGCAGAGAAAGCACTTTCCATAAATGCAGGATCACAGTTACATCTATGAACATCCAGGCAACAAGAGATGAGCGAGATCCAGCAACCCCAAATCGTTTCCTTACTGCCATTAAAACCTTCAAATTAGATTAAAGGAGAGAAAGAAGAAAAGAGGAGGAGGAGGAGGGAGGAAAATGGCGATGTGAGCTCCAGCGTTTTTCCGATTTGGGGCAGAAAATCCTATTTCATGGTGGTGTGGAAGTCCACTCCAGAAAAACTTTTTATCGACTCCATCAGCTGACTTTCTGAGCGTTTTTTTTCCCCCTGCTCTAGCTCTCTGCTTCCTCTCAGAGTGCTGGAGACAGCACTTGATTCCCAGGCATTTGTTTTTGATTTGCAGTCACTGAAGGCTTGCCATCGTGCCTTCGCGGCCTGATTGTATTACCAGGAGATACAGAGTAATTGGGGAGATTAAAACCTCCTTCTTCTCTCATTTGATATTCTTGCAGAAACCGAGGAATGTCCATTAGGCCCCTGAATGTTGATTAGAGAGACAAATCTGACGTCCAGATAGCTGATGATAGGTGAAGTGGATTTTCTTGGTTAAGTGTTTCACGATGTCACGCAGCATTCATTAAAAAAAGGGGGAAAAGGCAGGGATTTGATTTGGATGACATGATTATAACGTCATTTGAAGCCATCAGACTTCTGGAAGAGCATCACAGAAAGGAGCGTCACGGCTCTAAGATGGAGGGGAAGTAACAGTTTTGTTTGATTCGTGGCTCGGTCAGACGCTACAAGAAGAGGGGGGAGACGTGTCAAACGCATGTTACAGACATCTTGAGGAGGCCAGGCTGTCTTCATGTTCTAACAGAGTCTTCAAAAGAGTTTGATTAGATGAATTTGAGGCCTCAAAGCTTCTTGGACACACCTGTCAAAGAGGACATCCAGCTGTTTGTCAACCAGACAAAGAGCTGCAGTTCCTCAAATGTCCACTTGAGGCTCCAACAGTGAGTCGGTTTCTAGATAATTTCCCCCTTAATAACAACTGTACAGGTGTGAATGTTTCTATAACTCACCTGTTTGGCTTGTATTAAGGCTTAACGTCTGCAGTATTAGGTAGCTGTCTGCCGGGCTTCACCTCAGATGACTGGAGTCCCTGAACTTCACTCTGTGCTGGGAGCAGAAGCAGATGTGGGACATGAAGGTAAGTTTAGGAGGTTTACTAACAAAGACCAAATGTTTAGAAGAGCACAGGGCTTCCTGAAGGACCAAGGGGAATGGGCCAAAGAGGAGAGACGCAGAGGTGAGTGGGCAGGTTGGGGAATTTCCTTCCAGGTGGAGAGTGGGCAGATGGGAGCCTTTCCAAAGGTGAGTTCCTTTTCCTGAGGAGTTTTCCAGGGAGTTTGGACCGGAGAGATGTGCTGACAGCATACTGCCTGTCCTCACTTTGAGATTGGTCCTGAAATATGTAAGTGGGTGGTGGACTGATGGGAAGCAGGTGGAAGGCCAAACAAGTCAACAGGTTGATGACCAAAACAAGATACCGATAATCCAGCTGGATTCAGCCAGTGAAGAACTCTGCATACTTTGGTGTCCAGTCATATCACACAATCCAACTCGAGTGCACACAACTATCCAAACAGGAAAGGGCTGGGCTTTTACTTTGAAGAAGCCCAATCCTATTTCCCCTTAATTCCTTCTTAATTGATTTATCTGTTAGTGAATTAAGTGAGTCCTGATGATGGGAGATGATGTTTTAAATTCATCTTATTCTTCACAGCATGTGGGCAAGTTCCAGGAGAGACATCAGAGGATATAAAATATGAAGGACGCGCTTTCTAACTTTTACTATCCTGTAGGACTGCGGTGCATTATTATTTTTTTTTTTGTTCTCCAATTTTCGGCCACAGCGGCTTTTATTCACAGTAGAGAGACAGGAAATGGGGGAAAGATACGGGGGAAGACATGCGGGCAAGCTGGCAACAGACCGGGACTCGAGCCTGTGCTGCCTGCACTGCAACGGGGCACATGCATGTGGTCACCGGCTTCACCACTAAGCCACCCAGGCGCATTATTTTAATGAACTTCTCCCATGTTAACATTTCTGCAGTGTTTTTATAAATTTCTACTAAAAGAAAACAGACATCGAGTCGATGTGCAGCTGTTGCTTGTCACCGCGCTGGGCGACCGACCTGGACAGCACGCGTAACGCTGCGTCCACACTGCTGGTCGCTTCGAACATGCCGGCAAGTTGGACGATGCCGGGCCAAACGGGGACTGTGACAGTGAAATCATCTGACCCATAAGATGACCTTACAGTTCTTCTAAGGTTTCCATTCTGGTGTGACAATCAGGTGACAAATGCAAAGTTATGAATGTGAGCCTGATCCTACCCCGACCCTGAGCAGGACTGTTATGAGGTACAGTCACTGCACTGGTTGGCGTCTCCATTGCTGTCTGATCTCTAAACTTTTCACCACAAGATCGCTGAGGTCTGCTGAGCAGATGCTCCGGGTTGTCCCCTGATCCAGATTAAAACGTAGAGGAGGTCGGATCTTTGTAGTTTCTGCTCCTGTTTGTCATTTCAGGACCTTGCCAACGTTTTATGAACGTGCTTTTATTCTTCTAAAATGTGTTTTGGTTTTGTTTTTGCTTGTGCACTTTGTTGTTTCTGAATGTGCGTCCATATAAACTGAGTTGACCACATAAACCAAATTAAACTACATTCGTGTAACTGGTACTGAAACATTAATTTTCTATAATGCAAAGAAAAAGCCAAGAAATGGGATGACTGTGTCTGAGGCATCCTCAGTCTTTAGGCGGATATTTAAAGGTGCTTCGACATCCTTGGACCATCAAGATGAAGCAAAAACAGACCGATATAAAGCACCATCGTCCTCCTCTGCCCTTCGCCTGTCCTGTCACTGCTGCATGACCTTTGACCCTGACTTTGGAGGCCAGTGCTAGCCAGTAATCCTCTCAGTCTTTCTCTGAGCTTGTTCTCTCATGCCTAGTCATGCACAGAAACACCAGCCAATTGACACTCTTGCCAATATCCAGCCCCCACCGCTCTGTCCTTATTACCTCGGTACACAGCGAGGAGGGACACTGCGGTCGCCGTCGCACTCGTAAACCATCAGAAGGATTTTTAACATGTTTAGTTTGTGCAGCAAGAAAGAAGATGTGATTTCATGCTGAATAACATGTCTGTTCCAATAAAAATGAATTGATGCCTCCAGCATGAAGCTTTAAAACAGTCAGGTGGGTAACACCTCACATTCTCCTGCTTCCTTTGATTTCAGATGCACTCAGATATCCATCTGACGCTCTTTTACTCCCTAAAACTCAAAGTGTTGCATCAGGGTCTCTGAATCTCTGCCTCTGCTTACACTTCACTCGATTTCTCCTCCCTCTGGGTTAATCATGACTCTGTTTTCTGGTTTGGGCTCACTGGACGGAAGCAGCAGAGAGAGGTGCAGCAGAGGAGAAAGGCAGAAGAGAGAGGAAAAGCAAAACATGAAGACAGTACTGCAGATCGACTCGTGTATTTCCACAAGTCACACTGAGGGGGGGTCGATCAATGAGGGCAGATTTCTGCAAACGCGAGTCCTGCATTACTGCAGTAGTGACTGCTCACACACACACACACACTAATGTAAACCGTCTCATCAGTTCAATGCTCGAGGTGCTGATATATAGTAATGTAAAGAACCTGAACAATCCGATGATCTGCCGTGAACAACACTTGGCAACAGTGAGGAGGAAGAACTCCCGTTTAACAGGACGAGGTTCGGGGAGTTTCGGCTTGCTCCTCTGCTCTTTAAGAACTGCACGTTAAAAAACGACCTCAAAGACCGACTTCTTCCAACGATCCAGGAGCAGTTTGTTGACAATCTGTGCATTTTCCAGAAGGGAAATACACTTAAATACTTAATGTTTAAATCAAAATGGAAAAAAGGATTATGCGTGATCATATCTGAAGATGAATGGCTGCAGTCTACCACAATGTCCTGTAGTTGGAGAGACACTGTTGGAAGAAATACGATTCTTTGTCATTCCCAAAATCAGGAGTAAATTTCTAGCTGTAATGCAGCCATGTTGGAGCCGATGTGGAGCAGTAAATGTTTTTGGGAGCGTGCTCATTTTGTTGTTGTCAAAATTCTGGGTTACAATATACCAAGTTCCTGTATGATGTTGTAATATTTTCTCCAAAGAAGCCATCACGAAGAGATGTTACAAAGACAAGACTTCATGAGGAACAGTGTTGAGGGAAATGGAAGAAATGGACCGTGTTTATGAGTCAATCACAGGGTGACGACTGAAATATTGATGTCTCTGGGTTGATACAGTGATTTTGGTTGTTTGTTTTCTTTTGTCTGAAACGGGAACGCTGGTGGACGAGTGGAGGTCAGCAAAATGTGATCGTGTTCTCCATCAGTCAGGATTTGGCAGCATGCCACAGAGAGCTGCAGGAGTTATGAAAATGAAGGGTGAACACTGTAAATATTGACTCTTTGCATGGATTACAAAAATCTGAAAGATGAAAAGTGCTCAAAGGCATCACCCTGAGACGGTCACTGAGGATCACTCAGTCCTTTCCCTGCCATTCGGGACTCCCAAAGCAGCACCGTACTGCGTTCTTGCAGTAGGACCGGACATGTTTATAATCCTAATGAGTCTGTCCTCCCTATGCAGGGACAGTTAAAAACACTACAAAATTTGCATACTCTGCACGAATGAAATGTCTTAACGAGCAGATAATAATTGGCTGATCTATCAAGAAAATGGGCGTTGGTTTTTCAGAAGGTAAATGGTTATTTTCTCAGGGTTAAAGTCAATAAAGATCTATACAGTAAGAGTTTATTGTGTATCATTTTTTGGGGATTTGGATTTGGTGCCAAATTTGTGTCCCAGCTACTCACCAAATCAGGCACGTTCTAAATGGGCACATTTTCATGAACTAGAGGGCGTCGCCTTTTAAATAAAGTTTCAGTTGAGAGCTTTTCCATTTGTGTGGTCCAAACCGAGTCACTGGAGACCCATCTTGGATTACATGGAGGACTTGGGTTTGGTTAAGATGGCAGTTTTAGTTGATTCAGCTCTCTCCTTGATCCAGGTGTTGTCAAACACGACATCTGATGCACCCACCTGTACGTGGGACCACTAAGTGTTTTGTTTTTATAGGAACAGGAAGTGTGAGCGCAGAGGAAGAAGCTGAGGTGGATTAGCTCTGCTGTAAACACAAACTCACCGGTATCAGATGGATGAGAGCAGAAAGAGAATACAGGAAGATGAGAGTCGCTTCATGGGGCAGAGGTAATCCTCTTATCTCATTCGAGATTCCCATTATGCTCTGCTTTATGCTGTTTGCAACAAGTGAATCTTAATGAGTTAAAGGGACAGAGTCAGCCACATCATGTTTCAGCTCAGGAAGCCAAAAACTCTGAGCGGCAGCTTTACCTCGAGAACTAATGCACCAACAAACATATAACGCCCACTGCACGTTAACCTTAAAGGAGAACGGTGGATGTTGCTTCTTGAAGGCCAAACTAAACAAACTGGTGGACCTCGGGCTGCAGGGGAAAGAAAGAGAAAAGTGATGGAGCACACAAACAGCAGACAGAGAGAGAGAGAACAATGGGGCAAAGGTTCCCGTCACGGAAGGCTTGAAGGGGAGGAAGAGGCCGGCCGGTCAGGTCAGGTCGGCTCTGTTATCATAACAGCAGCTAAAGCAGCGCTAATGTGGGAAACAAAACAGAGATGTGAATGGAAGCACGGAGGATCCCAGCAGCTCCGAATGAAGAAAAAAGCACTAGTTAAACACAAGAAACGGCTTCATAACTAACAGCCTGCAGCTCTCCTATTTCCATAACTCATTCGGTCTCATTAATTTCCTCTAATGTAGCATTTCTGCAGCCATTATGGTTTCTACATGGTGCCTATGCAATAAGGCAAACCACACAAATTCATGCAAAGTGAAGTGAATCTGCGAATTCAAAAAAAAGAAAAGAAAAAATATAGATAAAGCATGTAGTGACAGCAGACGTGACGTCAGTTTGAAACTCTGCCACATGGCGCCGTTTGCAGTGGACGGCGGGTTTAATGGTGCCCTAACCCTTCTTACTGTGAGGCCACGTAGCATCAGAGCAACGTTCAGAGGCTTTTAGAAACAAGCTCAGTATCCAGCACGTAATGAGACTGAAACTTTACGTGGAGGTGGATGAGATGCACATTTTTACATTTAACAAAACTGAGTAACTGACATTTGTTTTGCTTTTGAAATGGCTGTAATGGCAGAAATGGCAGATCCGTCTGTATTTTCAAAACAATGCTCAGTGTGATCTCGATGTAACCCAGGGTGAATCTGTTACTAGGTTAACCTGTGACAGACTACTTCCAAAGTCTAGATTTCGAGGTCACGAGGTCACTTCCTTCCTCTCACTGGGTCTTTACCTTGACCTCGACGGGAACCATCATGAGCTGAAGGAAAAATGTGAAGGAGAGTTTCGTTAGGACTGCACGGATGAATCGACTGCATTTCAAACTACCAAAATAGCACACTAGCTGGTTTTGCTTCAACACACCATATCCTCTTTCTTTTTAATGACGAAATCCTAAAATAAATGACTGAGTAAAAAGTAAGGTCAGACCCACTAATAAACAGAGTTGGCATTTGTCTAAGAAACTAAATATGAAGTAGACCAAAACCAACATCAGCTCTCCATCCAAGTTTATGCAGTGCAGTGAAATACACCAAGACCGACTGACAACAGGTATTATTAGCTGTTATTGATCACCACAGCAGCAAATGTTAATCCCCATAACCAATGCTGCTACATGCAGTCAAGCTATCCTTCACTGCTGTATTACAGCATATCAATAAATCTACCTGTTGCCTGATCGTGAGCTTGTGGGGGAATAATTCATGATCTAAAGCTGCTTAAACTGATGCACAGCAGGGGTTTAAAGCAGATCTCAGAGCCAGCAGAAAAGGAGGCGCATCCACCTTCACAGCTGCCTGTCGACTGAACTTTATTCAGCAAATTGGACATTTTTATACAGGAGTGAAAAGTCCGCCATAGTCAGTGAGTCAAACACAAGTGAGAGAAATATGATGGCAACCCATCCGCAACCCATTGGAACTGACCACATCACTCTTTCTATATGAGCAGGTGACAGACAGAGGACGCTTAACCAAAGGGAAGCTTTTTGGATTTACAGATTACAGGGCACTAAATATCCCACCTTAAAGAAGGAATTCACTGGATTTTTCTGCGTTTTTTTTTTTTTTTTTGGATGCATTAGTTTTGTTTATAAATAGTACTAATGTGTGTCGCTTATGGAATTTAGTTTTTAGACTAAAGGGATGCTTTAGATGCTGATTTCTGCACCTTGTTCCTATTGGGTGAACATTACAAGTGGAATAATGGAAGATTCCGAATGATGGAACAGCACCGGAAAAGATCCAGGTTTTCCATGAGAAATAAAGGCACGTTGATTTCATTTGGTTAAGCTTGAGCATGCCATGAGAACAAAGGCATGTCAAATGTCAGTTAAACAGACAGTGGCTTTGAGTTCTTTAAGCTTTCATATGTACGCTTTCCAAACAGCACCTGAAGTAAAAACCCTTTGGATCCAGGAAGTGCTCCTGCTATTTAATATCTCTGAATGGTTATGGGTGAACTGATCCAGTATGCATTATGCAGTATGGTGATTTCATAAGTGAGAAGAATTACAGCTGATGGAAAAAATCATTTACATGAGTAAAAGTACAATTACAGCAGTGTAAAAAGACTACATAAAATATAAAGTATTAAACTAAAAGTACTGGTTAGATATTTTAGTGTCATATATTACTATACTGGACCATTAGTACAAGTCCAACCTGGCTCCTGAGCTCGTGCAGTGCATTGAAATGAGATACAGAACACCACGAGTCTGAAGATTTCCGTTGGTGAAACAGCAGAAGAAGAGAGCTGATGAAATCTGATAAAGACGAGTGCCATGAAAATAAAGGAATTTTAAATGCCGTTTAAAAGTCAATACTCAGGGGCTCTTTGATTTTTAACCTCATACAGATCCTTCCAAAGAACACCTGAAACAAACAGTTAAACTCCAACTCAAGTGCTCTTTTCAACATGTCTCTGTACTAAGGTCTGCCTGTCCGGGCTGCTGAAAACGTGACACCATCTCATTAGATTTGAACCTATTTCCTAATCACAAATTCTCCTCACTGCAGAGTTGGCTGTAAGGAACGATGTCTTTGAGCCACTTTGGATGGAAGTTCCTCCGCTCCATGTGTACTGTATCTGGTCATATGGGGAAATCTGGTGATGACCAAAAACAGGAGAAATGCTCCCCAAAAGGTCAGTTCACCAGCAAATCCACTTGCTGCAGCTGTAGATTGTTTTAGTTTCTAGCTCTGAAATCTGTTTGGTGTATCTGCCCAGTGAAGCTGACAGATTCATGCTTTACTGGAATCAGATCCCCAAAGTCCTTTTTTCTCCAGCCTCAGCGGTCGGGTCCTGATCTGGTTTGGATTCTGAGTCCACCCCACACATCCCACATCTTTAGCTCCCTTCTGATTTGTGTCTTTACGGTGGTTAAAATGGCTTCTTTTCTCTTCTGCTGCTGTACTTTTCCTTCCATTGGGAGCAATTCGTTCTTCACTTTACATCCAGACCACGAGTGTACAGTGCAGATGCAACCTTTTAGTCATGCTTCATAACTACAGAGCTGTGTTCTGCCCATGTCTCACTGATTGAAAGTCTTTATTTGACACGTCTTCTTTATTTCATCAATGTCTGTCTTTCAAAATTTAGATCCACGGATATATTTACACATGCAATTAGTTGTCCATTTCATTCTGAAAAAAGTTTTAGTGTGACTTATCCCTACCAGACGCCAAACCCTCTAACGTCTATTCTAAGTGTTAGTATTGTAAATCCATCCAGAAATAACAGGGGAAAGAAAAACCTGCCAAGAACCATCAGACTTCAAGTAATCATTGAATGACCCCCTGATGTTCGAAGGCTCAGCGCTAACAGGAGGCGGTAGTGGATAATTCAGCATACTTTGCTGCTAATTTGCCAATATGTAAACAAATAAAGGCCTATGCAAATGAAGGCCTGTGCTCAATTTGTAGCAAATCCAGTCACAGCATTTTGAAACTCCTCCACGAATGTCTGTGAGAGCAGAATTATCTCCAACCAGAACACTGTGGGGTGTAACTGAAGGATTAACTAATGCTACATCACACTCAGGAAAACAGTGATTGGAGATTGTGGCACAACCAAAATTATTGCAACGGTGGGCAATGAACTTGTGATTGCTGCCTTTGAAATACTTGCTTTAAAAACTGCAACCACTCACAGTCGGTTGTCTTCCACGCAACTTTGGTGCATCAGTAAAACAACAGTGAGACAGAGTCAGTCTGCTATCAGTTTGTGACTGATTGGGATCAATTTAGCAATTGCACGCATAATATGGTGATTAGTTGTGATAAAACAGCAAAATTCACAAATGTGTTGCCATCTTCATACACAGAAATTAACATGAAACAGAAACTCCTCCACAAACAGTGACGTAGATGCTGCAGGACAGCAATTTACTGTAACTGTGAAATGACACAGGTGCTCAGCAACCTCACTTTTATATAGGAATATAACCAGAATGCAACTAGCTGGCAACCAGTTGAGGTGAGTCTCCAGTTGCAAAGATATGTGTTTAGACAAGTTGAACTGTTTGGTGCAGGTTGACTCAGACTGATTGCAACTTGTTGCAATCTATTGGTTAGATAGCAGTTATTTGCAAACCCTCACCAATCTGCCTGAGAGTGACTGCAGTCAGAGTGAGTTGGGCTGGGAGACAGGTTGCCTCTCACCAGGTGACCCATGCAAAAACGGTTGTTGAGGGTGTTGCACTCTCGACCTCTGGGAGACCAGTTGGTTGCAAACACTTGCAATCAGTCACCAAATGTGAAAAAAATTCAGTGCAATCACCAGGCAACCAGCAATTTTTCCAAGCCTCAAAGAGGATGCCGTCCTATTTTAACTGTAGTGTGACTTTGACCCCAGTTAAAGCATTTATTCACAACCTTTTCCACTGGACATACCCAAAGCCTAAAAAAACCCAGCCATGACATCATTTAAGATTTTTTTTTTTTTTACTTTTTAATTATTATTTTGACTATTTCAGCTGTTTATTCAGTTTGTTTAGCTAGAAAGAAAAAAAGTTATCCATCCTTTTATGTAACAATGTGGACAAAGTAGATGATGCGCAACAATAGAAGTGACAACTGTGATGAAGCAAGAACAAATACAAGCTTTAAACAGCTATGTTCAGATTCTGTTCTGATATGTAAACACATTAAAGCACAAGTTAACCGAGCATATCTGCATGCATTACAGTCATTTGATATTCCATTTGGACACATTATTGATGTTGCATTTGTGAACACTGAAGTGCTTTTCTTTCTGTTTTATCTGCTCAGATATGCTACACAGTGATGTAGAGAGGAAGAGCAAATCAGCACAAGGTTAGGGCCCTTCACTGGTGCTGAAACAGACCCGGTGAATACTTTTATGTGGTAGGAGGCACCGTCGGAAAAATACCGCCGGCGTCAACAAACGAATGATGATGGTTCTCCTTAAATACAGGGTGAGTCTGCTGCGCTGACCAGAAGCATCCACAGTCCACATCACTTTAAATGTAGGGCTAATTAGTGTTTAATGAGCTCATATTATTCTGAAGCAACTCCCATTTTTCTTTTCTCCTTTTCACCAGAAAAATCTCCAAAATGTCGTAAATGACCGTGCGCCTCATCAGGGATTCTTTATTAAAACTCAGTGAATCATCGCAGATTGACCCATTTTATCACCATAATCAGCTCAGCGAGCCTGGGTCCAATCAACCCAGCCCCACCCGCCCGTACCAATGGCTTCACCGTAACGACACACACTCTCCTCTAATAAAGACAAAGTTAAAACAGAGCTACCCTCGAGTGTAAATTCACCACAGTGAAATATAAACACGTTCTGCTGGTTTGGAGGGAGAGAAGAAATGGAAACGCTGGTGAAAGTGTATTTGCTTCTGCTCATGCTGTGGGGACATAAAGGCTCTGACTGAAAATAAGCTCCTGAGTTTAAATCATTAAACTTCTGTATGGAGACCACTGTGAGAATTGTGGATTGCCCCGACAGCAGGAAACAGGATGTTTTTTTGAGGGTCGAGAGATGCTTGAAAATCTATGAACCCTGACACGCGCCTCAGTCAAGTTTCAACAAAGTAGCCCCAGAGTTAAGATATCCAATCATGCAACAAGCCTCGTTATGCACGTTAAGCTTAGGTAAACACAGGGTGGTTATGGCTAATCACCATGAAGTGAAAATAAGTCCATATAATGCCCTCTAAAGTGAAGGCAACACAAGTGCACGTGTCTCTGTTTGTAATTTAAAAAACAGATTATGATTTGATAGAAGATCTCAGATTTAAGGTTTGCAGAGTTCCTGCAAAACTTTTGCATGCGTGCACACTGATAAGTATCTACAGCACAGACTGAATAAATCAACATGTTTGCTTTGTTTGTGCACACACCCAACACACACAACCTAAATATCCCGTCACAGGTTTGGACCTTTTTTGTTTTTTAAATCAGTGAAGCATTTCACGGGGATATATGCCCATAAATCTACGTCTGCAACCTGCAGCTGGCACTAATCTGTCTAAAGGAGTGTATATACTGTTTAAAGGAGGTGATGGAAGTGTGCTTCAACACTCTTTTTGCATGTTTGTGTGTACAAAGGAGCTTGTGTATACTGCGTGTGTGTCCACGTAACGTGTGGTTTACTCCGTGATTGTGTTTTATGCTTTCCATAGGGTTGTTTAAAATGAGGTCAGCCAGCAGTGCATTATTTCCATTCATCCATCATCTATGCCCACTTATCGTTAGCAGAGTGCAGCAGACTCAATCAGATTTTATTCACCAGCTACATGAGATCGAGAGTTTGGTCTGTAACTGACACAAAGAGAAAAATCGCATTTTAAGTTTTATAGCGATGGCTGTTGGTGCACCATAAACAGGAAGAGCTAATGGTTAATTCTGCTTAAGTTCCCATTTCAGGAGATCGAGAAAAACGGTCTGAAATACAGTACGAGCACCATACGCCAGGCGGTGCCAGGGCCCGATCGAAAACTGGATCCACGAATTTGGTGAAAGTTTGGTGTCGACGCCACAGAGCTGCCAGCGTCACGGTCGGGCCTAAAGTCAGGACCATTGATATCAGTGATTTTGGGAACCTGCTAATTCAAAAAAAAAAATTCACAGATCTGCATAAATTACCCCATTTTTCTCAAAATTGGGTCTCAAAAATCGCCAAAATGTGGGCTGATTCTCAACAAGAAGAAGTCTGAGTAAAAGAAATAATGGACCCCTTTTTTAAAAATTCACACATTCACAAGTACGCAGTGGAGTACCAGAATAGCATTTACTACATTTGTGTCAGGATTTCTGTGCATGTCTGCACACAGATGTGGACAACACAAAGATGTGGACAACACACAGATGTGGACAACACAAAGATGTGGACAACACAAAGATGTGGACAACACAAAGATGTGGACAACACAAAGATGTGTGCCTGCAGCTTCACCGTATGTTAGGCCTGCGTGCCTTTGAGTGTCGCTCCACACACCTTCCTCTTCCTGGTGTTTGCTCAGAGATGAAGCTCACAAAGTAACTGAAGAGCAGGATTAAGGACCTTCACACCTTCACCACACACAGCCAGCTCAGAGCTAAAAGGAAAGTAAACACACAGACTGCAGGCTGAGCACATGAACACACAGAATGAGCAATAACACAAACGCAGCGGCTGCCAGATCACCATTTCACTAATGAAGTCCGCCTGTAATCCGGCCTTTTAGCTTCGGAGGTGACCCGGAGAGTTTGCACTTTGAATTAGGAATTCACTCAGAGGGGATTCTTCTTTTTCCAACTTTGTTTTGAACTTTGAAGTAGCACATTGTTCTGGGCAGACGCATCCTCACAGTCTGATCTGAAGTCCTCTCGTGTCTCCTCGCTGTTGGAAACTCGATGCAACCCTTTCAGAAGAGGATGGTGTTGTTTTTCCTCCTTTCTGTCACTTATTCACTGGTCTTTCTTACTTCTAATATTGGCTTTTTTATATTTTGCTGCTGCAGCAGTTTGTTTCCATTGCAGGATGAGCGCTGCCAGCATTTTCTCCTGTTTCAGTCCCTGCATTCATCTCCTTTCCCATCACAGTGGTCACAAGCAGCCAAAGATGTACGGTGGTCCAAAAGAATTTTGAAAAGGGGTAATTTCCCTCCTCATTATTGCTCTTTTCTTTTCTCCATTTTCATCATGAGAGTATGAATTTCTGACCCTGATGGCTCTAAACCTCTTACATAACATCATACACACACATACTGCAGATAAAGCTTAGCTGAAACCACTCAAATTAGCATAGCTCCTGTCAAACAGCTTGTGCAGCAAGTGAAGAAAACCTTTAGTTGCTTTTAGCTTTTTCTGTCTGATTTTAAATGCCAGGATAGCAGCACATCAGAGCCAACTCTGCACTATGCATAAAGTCTCGATTTTATCATTCTTCTATGGTCTGTTAATACAATTAACCACACAGCAGCCATTTTATTTGTCCAACACAGCAGGGTGTGAAATTCTTACATTAAAATCGTGTTTGTGTTTTTGTTCATGAACACAGATGTTTTTGTTCATCAGACTCGTTTATTGATTTATGTATAAATGCTATTTTCATGCCATGCATCTCATCACGGCTCCATCAGGTTTAGGCATTAAAAATTACTCTGTTCACAGTCCAAACATTAAGTTTTAATATAATTTAACAGGTGACTTCTCTAAAAATTTACCCTCGATACAGCTGTCATGAAGGGGCATAGCCCCCCCCAGTCCTTAGTCTTGTATGTGGGACAACTAAAAGATTTCGATTTTGTTGTGTGAGAGACTGTTGACTTATGTAAAATTGATCCAGGCATTTAAAAACAATTTTTAAAAATAATAATACAAGAAAGATTGGATCAGTATCGACAGATATCCAAATGTAAAATATCGGTATCGGACATAAAAAAAAGTGGTATCGTGCCATCCCTAGTTTATTCTGCTGCAAACTTGGACATTTTAACATCCGCGGGGACCGACTCGGTTTAGGAGCCAGGCTCAAGTGAACATTGGAGGAACTGCAGTTTTTGGCACTCGGCTTCATTTTTCAGATCCTGCCTGCAGGATTTCTGATTGTTGCTGTAATTGAATGACACGTATTTCTCTTTCACACAGACCTGCAGACCGTTGGGAGCAATAAAATGGACTCTTCCCACCATTCATCGCCGTGATCCTCCTCTTTATTCCACTTCTCCTCGTGTGCTGTGCATATCTGCTCCTTCCCTCCACCAGGTGATGAGCTCACACATCTGTTTTCTGATTCGGGGTCTCCTGGGAGACCCTGCAGGGGTTAACGGTCCAGTGATGCTGCTGATGGTCTGATAGCTAAACGCAACCTGAACTGACCTTTAAGAGGAAAAAGCTCTTCTCCATTAGCTTCCATTGATTTTTATTGATCCTGCATTGATTGTTATCAGTTGTTCCTAACAGGCTGGGCTCTAACCAGGCAGTGTTTTAGCTCAGCCAAGCCTGAATCCTGTGTCTCTGTAAGCAGCCGTTAGTGCTAATGCTGCCGGTTGTTCCTGCTGCAGGGGAGCCGGGGCTGGAGGGGTGTTTCTGCTCGGGGTAACACGAGACTGAGCGGCTGAATGTCCAGAATCAAAGGCGAGGTTAGATGTGCAGCGATAAAGCTGATTCTGGGCGATGTTAGCGTAGCTGCCGCTGACCTCAGCGTCCTCAGACGGAGAACACGACACCGAGATTACGTGATGGCCGTCAGTTGTGTTTAGCTGGAAGTGGAGAGAAATACAGGAAGGGGGATAAAAACCGATTCCCTCAGGAGGTCAGATGACTGATAGGAGTCAAAAAGCAGATTTCAGTGTACTCAGATATAAATGACCAGCTCGATATGTTTGCCATGTCGTGCGCAGGGTTAACCCCGTGTTTCCTCTTCGGCATTCTGCTGTCACATTAAACGTATTACCTCAGTGCCCCACGAGACCGACCCTTCCAACTGTTTTAGGGACTAAAATGTCCGAAATCATATTTTATACAGGCATACTTTATTTTAGATTTTATTTTATGATGTTTCCTTTATTACAGATATCCTCAAATCTTTGTATACAAGAAGGAGTTTAAAAAAACAAACTCTATAAACAAAATTTAAACCAAATTAATGTTTTGGTGATCTGTTATTACATTTGTTTCAATAAAAGCAAAAAGTTAAAGTATGTATTACTGTATGCAAGCAAAACACAGATGAACTGGTGACTGTAATACTTCCATCATCATCAGATTACAGTGAACGATACAAAGCCTCAGTTTTCTTTGACCACGTGTAAATGCAGAAACTTCGTTTTTGAAGATCTTCAGCCTGGCAGGCGCTTAGATCCAAAACACCGACCAAAGGCCTCAACACAGAGAAAAGGCTCCGTTTACCAAAATACCCATGCATGTGTGAACGTGGCCTCAGTATATTATGTGTTGTGTCTCGACAAAGGATCACAATTAAAGACAAGAAAACAGACCTGCTGTATTTGAATCCAAACCATGAGCTTTATCTAAGCCTAAGCAAATAACATATTTTGAATTTGTCATGTGTTTAAAGTTGTGTAACTGATGTGTGAAAATCTGTTGTGTATAACCCAAGCATGGGTCTCTGACATGACCCTTCAAGCCCCAAATGTTTATGTTTTAAAGTGGTAAAAAGCTCATTTCCTGTTCAAGGACACGAATCAGTACAAATGAGAAGGAAGTGATCAACAATTATAAAACACAAAAAAAATCCTATTAGAGGTCATGACCACGTCGCGAACCGCTGTGAGACGGTGCTGCATCTTCATACGCAGACTTTGTGCTTTCAAGCTCCGTGAGTCTAATCTGTGCAGATTTTCCCGGCGTTCCCAGAGAGAGGAGTTTGTGAGCGTTAGTTTTGGACTTACCTGTTCTGTGGATTCACCTGGAATACTCACCTCGTTTCATTATTGAGTATCCGTGTTGTGCATAAACCCGTGAACCTTCATGAGTCCTGTGTTTGAGTCCACCAGCTAGCCGAGCCAGGACAGATGTAAGGTTTATGCCACAGCTTTTTCTGTGTTTCTGTAATGGTTAATGTGCAAGCGCTGTGATCAAAATGATGTCTGTAATGGTAAAATATAATTATTGTTTTTTTATCATGAATTGTCTTCTGTGTTACAAAAAGCTGAAAATATAGTTCAGAACATTATTTTTAAGTACAGTTACTGAACAGAAAAATAACTTCAGTGGTTTAATTTTACGCTTGATTAATTTCTGTCTTGTCAGAGAAGCCCACTGCTGTTCTGAACTGGCTCCCTATAAATAAAATAAAACTGAGCTGGTTTAGAGCGGCCGCAGATTAGTGAGATTTATATTAAATTTATCACATGACCCAGTACCCCATTTTTGTCCGTGATGACTGAGATAAACCTGATCTTATGTGGTCATGAGGCATCGCTGTTTGAAAGCCTTTTGTAAACCTCTGTTTAGTTTCAAATGAGTATTTATTTCAATCCAAAACACAAGGAGGCTCTTTCCCCCTCCTGCTCCTATAGGAAGGAGAGCGAGGCCAACACAAACAAAAGATGTCAGTGAGCGGAAAAATGAAAAATGAAATTGCTTTTGGAAAGCAGAAAGTAAATATTTGAAAACAACATAAAAGGGTCACAGGGCATTCGAGCATTTTTCTAACTGACTCAACAGGCAGCGTTTTGGGTGTTAGACCTTTTCTCTCCTCCGTCTGCACAGATAAAGGTTCGAGGCGGCGAGGCTCTGCTCGCCTTGTTTATACTAAACTATCAGATAGGCAGGATTTGCACCTTGTCATCCGCGTATGAGGAAATATGTGCGAACAAATCAGAGGCGTATTAACGGGGACATCTCTGAGAATAATTGAAAACAAGTCTGAGTGCCAGAAAAGATGTTTATGGAGGCGAGCGCAGAGGTGAAGGTGCTGGGCAACACGCACCGACAGAAGGAATAAAATAAACAAGGCAGAGAGCCTCCATCTCCTCCTCGTAAGAGTCAGATATCTAATGTTTATTCAACTTTTACACCTTCCACTCCATCTTACCTCTATTTATTCTCTCCTTCCTTTTCCAAATTCGGCAACCCGGAGGAAGAAGGAAGAGGAGGAGGAGGAGGAGGAGAAAGGCATCAAATGCTGGACTGGAAGAGGGGAGAAACACCACCTTCCCCCTCCCTGCAAGACTAGATGTTCAATTAAAAGACTGGAAGAAGGTGGAGGTGGAGGTGGTGGAGAGGTGAAAGAGAAAGAAAAACAGTATTGATTGACACTCAGGGAGTTAATCCCCTAGAAATGTCTGAGAAAGAGTGGAAGGAGCCTCACAAAAGGCAGAGATCAGTGACAGGAGAGAGGAGGAGTGAGGGTGGAGGAGATGGAGAGACGGAGGTGGAGGAGGAGGAGAGTTTCTTTGGGAGAACAGCTGCTGTGTTAGAGACACAGCCCGAGCCCATACTGGGAGGATTAGCAGAATATATTTCACTTTCTGAGGACGCCTGTCATCGATAGGTTGGACTGAAAATGTTTATGATGGGAGTTTTTATCCAGCTTCACGTTCCAGGAGACACTGCAGTGGCTGATGGGAAGCCAGGAGCATTTTCCAAAGAAGGAAAGTGGCTGATCTTGTGGCGTTTAACTCCTCCTCCTGGACCGATTTCCTGTTGTTAGCATATTGTAGTGCCAGCTGCTTTCTTAGGATGATGTTTCTATTAGGTTGCTGGCAAACCGCTCAGGGTTAGGCTGATTTTAGCTCCTCTTCCTTTAAGCCAACTGTCCTCTGTTGTTATGAGCATCCACATTTGAACTTTATACACGTGTAGCAGAAAATAAACAGGATCCCAGCAGGTCCACTTTACTAGGAGCATCCGCTTTACTCCAGCACATACACATCCACACATTTAACCGTGCACTCGCTGACACACAGCACACCAGAACCCCCCCCGCTGACTCTGTAGACGCCATTTCGTAGAGCATCCCCTGCTATGCTGCAGGTCGATCTTAAGCCAACATGCACCATTAACGATGCCATACTGGCCTTTGTGAAGGCCCGGGGAGGGGGCCGCATCCTGCTGGTGCTTTAGCCTGACGAGCATCGCGGCTGGGAGGCCAGGGGTTGGACTGCGGTTTATACTGCCACCTCACAGAAGGGTTTTTATGACCGAGAGCGCCTTAATGAGGTGGAGCAAGTTAATATTTTAACACGTGTGGCTATTGTTAAGCCATATGCCAGAGAGGTCCTGTCTGTGACAGCTTATTCTGAAGAGGGAGGCAGACTTAAAACAAGAGTGGAGACAGAAAGAGAAGGAAGGATGGCACAAGGTTTAATCTTTGATTTGTAGTGTCTGACAGTTGGCTGTCAGGCTTTGAAAAATATGTAATTTTACAGGTATAAAA
>JASGAU010356714.1:0-20834 GCA_030220045.1 Australoheros facetus | reverse complement strand
CTCTAAATGACACTCATCAAAAACTGTTTACATGGTTTCCAACAGCATACTTTCTGCTTATCTCTAAAACATAGGGTTTGGCACCTCAGAGGGTTAATCACACATTGATGAAAAAAAACATTCGGTACAACAAATCTTAGCAACTACTAGAAACTAGGCTAGCTTTTGAACTGCTACAGACAGCAAGCTAACACTATGCAGCCATTCTTGCTTTAGTACACCACAGTAGCTCTCCTGTCTAATTTCCTGTTTTCTCCACCTGGCATCGATATTCTCCAAATTACACCATTAATTCAAGACAGAATTACTTTAGAGGGAAAACGAAGTACTCTGGTCTAACAAGATGGCTCAGGTCTGTTAGCTTATTAATTTGTTTGCTAACAGGAAAATTAGTTCACACAGTTTATTTCTTCCATGTAACATGGAACGACTGGTTTCACTATTTGTGAAACAGTTTTTCCTCCAGTGGAGCCAGTTAAATAAAGTAGAGCACACAATGAAAGCTTCGGCTTCTCTTCTTTTCAGTCTTGATTGCAGTCGCTAATCAGTGCTCGTTAACAAAGGTAAGGCTATCAGCAGGCTTTAGAAAACTTTTCCCCTCTAGGACCAACGGGGTTCTATTTATCTTTTTATTGATTTTTACTGTTTCAGACCACTTCGTAAGCAAAATTAAAGAAGTAAACCCAAGGAAACTATAACACAGGAAGAATTATACTACAAATCAGTGCAGTACAGCATAATTCTATTTCTGTGCATGCAAAGTAAGCTTAAGGACCTTATTAATGAAACAATGAATGAACAGAACGTAAAGCCTTGATCTACAACCACAATAAATTGAACCCAGCCTGCACCATCCCCCACCCCACACTGTGTTGGCACCCAGCTTTGCAACCATAGTAGCATACAGAGGGGGGCCTGGGATGAGGGCATGGTGGGTGAGGGTGAAAAGAAAGAAATGGAAAAAAAGATGATACTGACAACAATAAAAGTCTCAAGATCAAGAGTGATTAGGAAGAAGCCTGTGAAGGGGACTTTCTACTCCCTCAAGGGCTGAGAGAGGATTTGATGAATGAGAGATGGGGTAAGGATGGAGGGAAAAAAAAGACAAGGGAAAGAGTGCAAAGGGAAGTCAAACTGGAAAAGGCAAACGAGGCGAGAAGAGGGAAGGAGGCCAGAATGAGAGGCATACAGAGAGATCGGGAGGGAAGAGGAGGGAGGGAGGGATAAAGGAATGGATACCACAGAGATGAAAAGGATGGAGGGACAGCAGAACAGGGTGAGAGGAAAGATGAGGAGGGATGAGAAGGGCCGTGGTAAAGAGATTGGATGTAAGAGACAAAAACAGGATAAATGGTGAAAGAAATGATCAAGAGAATGAGAAGAATGAAGGAAAACAGAGGTGAAGGGGTGAGGAGGATGAGAATCATTAGAGACGACTGGTATTGGACACAGAGAGATGTAAAAAGGGAGAGTAAAGGAAGTAAAGAAAAAAGGGGTGATGAATGTAAAATAGCCAGCAGTAGATCTGCTGGGCTAATCTGTATTGTCTGATTATCCGGTAATAATCCCATGCAACACAAACACAAACACACAGAGAACAGGACCAAAGTGTTTGACTGGACCCCGCGGTGCTGAACTGGAATAACCGATCCAGAAATTTCCTGGCCGGCAATGCGTTCCTGTTGCCATGGCGATAGCCACGAGAACAGGGAGAGAGAGAGCAGGAAAGTGAGAGAAGATAAGATGGGATGCGAGGGGGAGGGATGGAAAAAGAAAAAAAAGTGAGCAAAAACTAGCACCAGAACCAGGCGGTGCTACGGTGGATTTGGCAACAACTCCATACAAACGCAAACATGTACAGTATGCGGGTGTACACGCACACACACACACACACACACACACACAAACACACACACACATAAGCGTGTGGAGCCAAACCACATGTTCTGCATGTGTTAGACAGCTGGATACAACCAGCCCGCCAGCATGAACATACAAACAACAGTGCTCATTGGCTCACGGTGCCACTACTTCCCCTCCATTGGCCGATGTGCTGCAAAGCAATCCTCTGATTAACCCTACTGCAGCAGAGGGATCAAAGCAGGCCAGTTAACTGAACACGGATGTTGGTATGATACTATATAAAACACACACTGCACGGGGAAACTTATGCCTGCTCATGTTTTTGAAACTCGTGTTTTGGCGTCCATATTAAATGTCAATTTAAGCTTTAATATCACAGAAGTTCACA
Organism: Australoheros facetus; assembly: GCA_030220045.1. Lineage (NCBI taxonomy): Eukaryota > Metazoa > Chordata > Actinopteri > Cichliformes > Cichlidae > Australoheros > Australoheros facetus. The sequence continues at coordinate 18,583 of JASGAU010356714.1, read as the reverse complement.
AAAACCTCACAGAATTCATAGTTATTACGGTTTTCTCTGTCTCGTTTTTTTTTTTTTTTTGAAACTGTGTGAAATAAAATATCTCATGTATGATTACATTACACATGAATGGAATACTAAATGAGCCGACTGGGCACAGGCCCAGAGACCCAAGGCTTCAGGGCACCGTCATTCACAAGCAAAACGACTACAACGAGCTAAAATTCACCAATAAAACAAGACCAAAGAGAAAAGAGGGGATTCAAAACAGATACAAACCTGGCCTCCTAAAGAAAGAAGCAGCTATGCTTTGATTGCAGATGTGATCTTAGTAGTTTCCAGCCATAATAAAAGACTGTTCTTCCTCTTAATTTAGTGTGAGAATGCTAAAATTTGTTAATTAGCACTAAATGGAAGTAATGTTGGAAAGGCTGTTATGTATGTTTATAAGCCAAAATATGGGACTAACCCCAACCCCATGTATTACAGACATGCAAAGTACTTTTTTTTAAAACCGTGCAGTTTTTTGATGTACATCAGTTAGAAAAAACATTTTTTTTTGTTTAAGAAGAACAAAAATGACATTCTGATTGGACAGAATATGCAATCATCGATCACCAGTGATGACCTACACCTCAGAGGGTTACATTTTTTGGCCTTGATGGTGGTAAAGAAAACAATCACCAAACTCTTGTCATTATCTCCAGTGAATCTCTCAGCCCACAGTGGAACACCAACTCCACTTATAAAGAGATTCCCTCATAGTGCATCATTTTGTAGCTGACGGTTGGCAACTAGTGGAGACTAGTTGCATAAGTAACCCTCTAATGTATTTACAACATCTTCATTTCATTCACTGCGATATCATTCGCTCCCAGTGCTAGATGCTTTCAAGTTCAGAAAAGCTTAACTTGGGACCCGCCCACTTAGCAACTCTAATTGTCGTTTTGCCTGTCCTCTCTACAAGTTGATAATTCCATTGACATTCCACGCTGCCTGGTTGCTACATCAATGCTAGTTTTTTCCTGCATGGACACAGAAAGAGCAGTTAGCCACAACAGTCCTTGTTCTGCCACTTCAGTGAGCTTGGCATAGTGCCATAGTTTCCACTTGCCAGTTCTGGTTAGAGTGGCCATCCACGTCAGAGCAGATCTTCAGAGAAGTTCAAGATGGTGGAGTTAGATCCAGCCAACCATGTGACAAGATCTTCTCTGGAGGAGTAGCTGAACAACACTGAGGACCACCACAGCGAGCACACTAAGTGTAACTATTTAATGGCAATCGATTCAATTGGTTTGTGAGATATTTGAATTAAGCTAAAAACATTTGCTCAGTCAGAGAGGATTCTTCCTCAGGGTATGCGTGGCAGTCAATCAAGTACCTTTTCAGCTCATCTGATATCACATTGCCATCCTAGAAGCATGTTAGTGTCACAGTCTAGATACACATAATGTTCTCAAATGCAGTGGAAGCAGTTATAGTCAAATTTGGTTAAAAAAAAAAAAAAAAGCTATTCACAGAGGCAATCATGATTAACATGCTGCAGTCACACTTTGGTGTGGAAAAGAAGGAGAAACGGTGGTCCATGTTTATAGCTATCTACAAGGGCTGCAATGTTAGGATATTTTCTAGAATCCCCCTTCCCCCAACTCCCTTTATGACTGAAAACAGTTACAACATAAAAGTTACAAAAGAAGGCAAGGAGCTGCTGTTGCTTTGGTGGAATCTTCCAGAATCCCTTCTTTTCCTGCTGTCCGCCCGGGCCAACAAGATCCTGGCCCGGTTCGACATGACAAATCACCCCCACCGGCTCCCTGACAGCAACACACTGCCAGCCAGACTGATTCATTGGGCAGGATTTGGGGGGTTGGGGGGGGTTGGAGAGGGGTCAGGGGAGCGGTAAGAAGGAAACAGAAAGAGATGTAGCAAGCAAAAAGGACAGAGACAGACAGTGCAAGAGGCAGACCCTCCAGGTTTTTATTAGAAACATTAACAAATCACTTTGTCAGCACAAAAATGAAAAATAAACCTCAACGCTATAAAAAATGAAGAGAATGATTTTTCAAAAACATACATCTGTATTCTGCACCTGTCCGTCTGGGTCACAGATATGCATCTAGATTTATAATCTTAAAATGTATTTAAGTGTTTTTAACTTATGCAAATTTAATTTAAACTTAACTAAAAGTCTGCAATCATGCTAGCAGCTTTGTGAAGCTATACCTGCACACAGCTTATATATGTGTAAGGTTTACTGTGTACTCAGCAGTGCTCTGAGCTTAATGTCGATATCACCCTGCTAATAAGCACTCAGGTGAGCATGTTGGCATGCTAACAGTACCACATCATTAGTTTGTATCATTTAGTATTGTTTTATTTATTATTATTTTATTATTTTGGATTTAATTATGCAGAAGTTCTTTCTAAGGCAGCTTGAATGTCAGCAGCAAATTCTCTTGTTGAAAACTGCTGAAAATGTATAAAAATACAGTATTTTACAGCAACCATTCTGACAAGAACTAGTGGGCAAACAGGTGTTATTAATTAAATTAATTATCGTTCTACATGAGTATGTAAAAGTCTTTAATAATGCATACACATGATTTAGTTTTTACTATATCTCATCCCAAATCCTTTGTTTACATATACACGTGGTTTGGGTTACCTTTCCTAATGGGAGACAGAAAGACAAAGACTGGACTGCAGGTATTTAGAAAATTAAATAGCTGCAGTGGAAGAAATCATCCCAGAAGTTGATGAGATTGGAAAAAGTAGAGTGAGAATAAATACTGTGTGTGTGCACGCGCGTGCGTGTGTCCGCACTAGGGTGCACTGGATCTCATGACGGTTCACAGAGACAGGTTTGTGACACTCTGGTGACGCCAGCTTGCTTATTCTCCTCCTTTTCTGTCCCTCTTTCTCCCTTTTTGCATTAGGGATGATGAGACCTTCACATTCCCTTCATATTACTCCAGTTTTCACATCTGCTCGGAGGACTCTGCTCGGAGGTGATCTGAAAGCTCCAGGTTCACTGATCATCTCTAACTGTCAGTCTAGGCACATATTTTGGAAAAGTTCAAGCTTCCTGGAAAATGAATCTGACCCAGATATGTGACTCCATATCAGTGGGAGAGGCTTCCTCGCAGCCAAAGAGACTACACAAGGAGTAGCTGAAATATTTATAAGTTAAGTGAAGGGGGGTGGGGTCATCGCCTGCTTCAGATCCCACTTTAAACTGTTTACTAACACTGGACGTTCCTGCACCTTATAATACCCGATTACACAACCTCAAAGTGTATACAGATATCATTTCATTCCACACTGATTTTCAAGTATTTTTTGCCTCTATTAATAATCTGATGTGCTGTAGATTTTAGATTTTATAAAATTTAGTTTTTTGCCATTTTAAACTGAGAAATGTCCTTAAAATACTGAACTACTGAACAGCCGCGCAGTCTTTCACAGAGTGGTGAACCCCTCATTAGTTGGATGTCCCCAGGATGCTCTTTTTAAGTCTGTTCGCGTTGCTAATTAACCTCATTAGTTATTTTAAAGCACTACACACCTTTTTGAGTCTTTTGTTGCCCCTGTTACCACTTTTTTTGCAACATGTTGCTGACATCTATTTCAAATCAGCACATGGCTCTTTAATATGCTAACTGTGTGCTATATTCAATTAAATATAGGCATTCAATGATTTGAAAGTGATTAATTTCTCTTTGTTTACATTTTGCACAGTTTCTCCTACTTTTTTTGGAAAAGGCGTTGTGCTGGAGGGTCAGGTACATGATGTGGAATCTTTTGCAGATTTGCAGCTGTGCGGGCAGCCGTCCAACGCCAACCATCTGCTCAGTCGCTGCATCACACATGTACAGCTATGTCTGGACACACACACACACACACACCCACACACACACACACACACACACACACACATCAACATCTGTCCTGCTGGACAGGCCCTTCTGGTCTCTGATAGCTTTCTCCATGTGTAAGGACACACACATGCGCAAAATGAAATTCATGCTGCTCTTTCACTAAAAATATGAAGATGCAAATATTGTTCCTTTAAAACTACACAAAGCAAGATTGATGACAATGACTGAGTCCTTGTTAAAGAGCCACATCACAGTTGCGTAACTTTCATACTGAACCAGAATTAGCTTCCAGATTAATGATGATGTTCGAAACTATGCAAATTAAAATTGAGTGTGGAAACAGACTTCTAGTGTCTTATTCAGCACACATATCAGGTTTAGAGCAGGTTATTTACAAGGAACACTCGGGTCTTTTATTTTTCCTAATTATATTTATGGACCGCTAGTAGCAGCCAACTAAAACTGCAACACGAGAACAAAGCTGTTTCTTTGTTGCCCGGGACTCACGGCTCGAGCTTCATTTTCTCAGGACAGAATTATATACATATTTAAAACCTACTTTACCAGATTCTAAAAAAAAAGTCAGCAGACACAGTCACTAAAAATCTGTGCTTTTAGCAAGTGGATGCAAAGATTCTTTTGCCTTAAATACACTCTCACAAAAAATTGTCATTAAGAATATTATTTTAAATCTTACATATCTGCAGACATGTGGTCCTAAAAAGACCATGAACACAAGGTTTTTTATACTTTACACTCAGATTTTTTTGTTTACTTATTCGTAACAAATTAGAAAATAATGTGCATGTCTCCAAATTTTGTCTTCTGTCCTGCACAAACAATTTTTTTAACTGCTCATCAAGTAGATACTTGTTAACCTTTTGTAATGTAAGTAACATTTTTTGAATAGTAATTTTAATCTGATTACTGAATTTAGAAACAGTAATGGTTTAAGTCTGTTTTAAATATGGGATTACAAAGTAACTTTCTTTATAATGTGTTATGCCCAACAGTGCTCCATACATAATAACTGCAAAGGCTAGAATAGCAGCATGAGCTGGGCAGGGTTCATAAAATTATGAGACTATCATCATTATTGTTGAGTATTACAAATTGATACATTTGCATAGTATATGTGTTAAACATACTTACTGTAATCAGAATATACAAAATGTAACAAAATTGTTGAAATTCTATCATAATATAAATATATATATAATGCATCATTATAACATCAAAGTATGCTTCAGCCCTATCTTTAAATTCAGTTGATATCTCTTCAGACCAATACACTGGTGTTCTGGACCTCACAACAGCTGTTTATTCACGTTCCACAATCACTACCTTTAAAATATAGTTCAATTTATGTTGAAATATATCAATATATTTATTTTGGCGGGTGCTGAGAAAAGTAACATTTCCAGTTTAGTAGTTATGATTAAATTTCCAGCATCATGCTATCTTTCTGCTTTCAGCTTGTGAAGTTAACATTAGCTTAACTGGCTAACTAGCTAGCTACAGCTGACCTGAGCTGGAAAAAAATTAATGCTTGGTCACAAGAGATGAGAAACTGTGTGCCTCTTGCTTCTGGCTGAAATCAAGAACCCACTGTGTCAATAATTATCATGAACTCTGATGCTAATTTTGCCAGTTTTATCACTGTAAACTGAAAGGAAAGCAGGTCAGACATAGCAACAAAAATAAATAAATAAATAAGACTAACTTACAATCTCTTCTGCAAAAGAGAGAAACACACACAGGGTCATGCAGCCAGTTTACTCCACAAAATATTCTCACACATATCAAAGACCTAAGGGTGTGTCAGTAAACAGCGAATTTCCCAAGCCCTGAGCCTGCACCCAAACTGTGTCACAGCCCTGTTTTTATGGCAGCTCACATAGCAGGAGAGCACCAGTATTCATTCAGAAAGTCCCAAGGCGACGCTAACTGCATTCACTGCGGCTGCAGGGTGGAACATTTCTAGGAGGATCTCGTGTAGAGCACAGTGAAACCTTGTCCGGACCATGTTAGTTTAAGCTTAGGAGCTGTGAGTCTGAAAAAAAAAAAAAGCATCATTTCCTTCCTTTATTAACTGCTCAAACATCAATAAGAAGCAATAAGAAGACACTCAGCGTTGTGAATTCAGAGTGTGAGTGGAAAAAATCCTGCCAGGCGATGTAGAGGGACAGGCACACTCTGTAGCAGCTGCTGAGAAAACACACACCTCTGCAAGTACAGCTACTTACTTACATAACAAATCTCCAGTGACACGGCGCAGCTTTCTGTTGTTTCTTCTGATTCTGAATCTTTGCCCCCCCTCGTCCCTCTGAGAATCAGCTCATGACTGCAGAGGATTTTTTTTTTTCTCATCACGCTGCATGTGTGTGACTGTGTAGTAACCTTTGTCCCCTTTCTGCTTCCACCTTCACAATTATAACAACACACACTCTGATGATGTAAATTCCAATAGAGTCGGTACCTCTCTGTGTCAGTCGTATGACGGTGGGGGTGGGGGGGTGGGGTGTCTGTGTGTGCACATAAGCCAGTTCAGCGGGTGGTTAATGCCACCTCTTTATCCTGTGCTGAGGGAGTGAGTCCCACCCTGCTGCCCTTCTCATTCTCTGGGTGGTCGTTATAGTCACTCCCTCACCCCTCAGTCCCCTTCCCTTCTCATCCTGCTAACTGGCACAATAGAATAGAATAGAATCAGATTCCACTCGATATGACAAATGTTCCCTTCTTTTATTATTTCTCACCCAACTTTGTGGTGTTCTTCTCTCCGTCTTATCACTTTCTCCCCCTTTTCCTGTTCTGGAGAACCTTTTCATCTCCTTTTGCTTGCGTTTCATACCATTTCTGACCTTTCTGCTTTAATCCCCGTTTTCCTTCCTTTCCTGTTCTTTTCTTTCTTTCCATTCTGTACAGTTCCTATATTTCCTTCCCCTTCTTCTCCTGCAGCATTGTCCTCTTCATTCCTCTAGTCTTTCCTTTAATTTTCTGTCTTGTCCTTTCTTTTTGTTTCATTTCTTTAGGTATTCTATTTCTTTCATTTTCTTCTCTTCCCGAGTCTTCCAGTCTTTTCTCCTCTTTTTCCCTTCCCTGTCCTTTCACTTCCTTTACTATAGTATTGTTCGTTTCCTTTTCTTCTTTCCTTTTCTCAAATTTTTCATTTCTTTTCCTTTTTTCTTTACTTCATTTCCTTACAGTATTTTATTTCCTTCTTTTCCCCTCTTCTCCTCCCTTTGGTTTCTTTCCTTTTTTTTCTTCTTTTTTCCTTTTTTCTTTCCTTTCACTTTTTTCACTATCATATATTCTTTCATTTCCTTCTTTTTTTCTGCTCTTTCCTTTCCAGTCTTTCATTTCCTCCTCTATAGGATTGTTTCCTTTCCTTTTTTCTCCTTCATTTCCTTTCTTTCCCTTTTTAACATTCTTTCCTCACTGTATATTCTTTGATTTCCTTCTCTTCTGTCTTCTCTTCCTTTTTGCATGGTCTCTTTCATTTCTTCTCTCCTTCCCAGCCCTTTCCATTCCAGTTTTTTCTTTCACTTCCTTTCCATTGCTTTCCTTTCCTTTCCTTTAAACTTAATTCATTTATTCACTTCCTTTCTTGTCCTTAATTCCTTCATTTCTTTTCCTTCTCTTTCCGTTACGTCTGCTTCCATCCATCTTCTCACCTCTGCTGTGCTCTCCACTTCCCCCTGAACCTGCAGCTGACCCATTAAACTATGTGGATGTTATTTTTGGTGCAGCACTTTGTGCGCGTGTGTGTGTCTGTGTATGTGAGGGAGAGAGAGAGAAGCAGAGGGACCTGATGTGTGTCTAGCAGTCGGCAATCAGAATAAACGTGAGGTAGAAAATGACAGCGTTCAGCCACCTCTCTGTTTCATCACCTCGTTCCCTTCTTCTCTTTTTCATCACTTTCATCCCTCCTCTTCCATCTGTCCCACTCGCACATCAAGAAGCATCTTTCCCTCCTCTTCTATCACTCTCTTTCTATTTTCCTTAGTAACTCCTCTCCCTATCCCCCGTTTTCCTCCAAGCAAAAAGTATTCACCCACCTCTCTCCCTCCCTCGTTCCCCCATCTGTTCTGTAATTCAATCATGGAGGCATTCGGCAGCAGCGGGATAAGTGAGTGATGATGTTTTGGAAGAAAATCCAGGGAACACAGCCAGCCAATCTTCCCCTCTCTCTATTATCATTTCCAATATGCTGTGCTTCAATTTTCAAGATAACTCTCAGGGCCAATAACGCTGCCCGAGCAGTCCCATGCATGTTTGCTTCTTCTTGCAAGTGTCAACGCGGTAATATATTCCACGTAAAGTCCTTTAGGTGCACGTGATTGACAGGAAAATATCTTAAGAGTATATTATCTGAACAAACTAACAGAATAATTACGAACCGGTGAAAACACATAACCACCCACATTTTAACAATATTTTCAGGGTGAGATAAGAGCAACACTCCCAACACACACTTTCATCATGTCATTTACACCTCATCATTTTTAGCGAGAAAACTGTCAGAAGCTCCGTTCTGGCAGCGGTTAAACTGCAGGGCTGCACCACAAATCAGTATCTTACTATGATCATCGTAGCATCTGTCTGTCCCCCAACTCCTCAAGGACGCGTTCATCAGTCCGGGTGAAACTTACTATATAAACTGCCCAGGGCACCAGGATGATCAACACCTATATAGCTTTTATAACAATAAAATCCTTACAAATTATATTTCATATGTAACAGCTGAACAAACAGCGACATTACGTGTACATTACGTGTAAGTTGTTGTTTGTGAATTAATTTTGCTGAATTATTTTTAGTGTAGTGGCACTTTGCGGTCACTGGAATGTGTCATGCATATCTGTAAATAAGTGTTCATCAATTCAGTTCAATTTTATTTATACAGCGCCAGATCACAACAAACAGGGGCTTATGAACAGCTGTTACGGCCACCTCCGTATTTGCAGTGATATAATGAAGATAAAAAGAATTAACGTGATACATGAACATATTTGTCTGTGTTTTCACATACATAAGGATGATTTGGGGGTTTGAATCATGCAAAGATGCTCTCGTCGAGTCCCTGAATGAAAATACAAAGCTGGAAATGAACCTAACAGGAACCTTTTAATTTTACCGCACAAGATGCAGTGGTACATGCGCATTTCACATTATGAAGTGTAAAGAAACGCTAGCTTCTTCGCATCACGTTGCTCCACTGAAGCATATAGATGCAGACGGAGCATAGTTAGCTAATCTGAGAGACTCCAGCTGACAGTATGCGGAGCTTCCTCTCTGCTGCTCCTTTGTGAATGTGCACTGGTGTGGATGCAATCATCTGCTGTGCTCCTGCCGCACGCCTCGCACGTCAACAGAGAAAAGATGGGGGTGAGGAAGAGAGTGGGAGAGAGAAAGGGAGACTGGGGATTGATATCTTGGAAGGTCTGGGAGCGTTAGCATCTCTCATGGCTGCAAAGAAAGTGAAGGAGGCAGATAGCTGTGGAAGAACGTGTCAGTCTGTCACGGCCGTAAACAGATATGGCGTCTTTATCGTTTCGCTGAAGCAACACACACACAACAATCAATAATGATTACACCACCTGCCTTGACACACAAACACTGAAACAGCCCATTACCAAACACAGACCTCAGGTCACACTCAAGGTCTCCTCCACTAACACAAACACACACACAGTGCCATGACCTCGTCAAGTGCCATGTGCAGAAGGCAAGTTGAGTGACAGCAAACTGATGAGGGCTTTCCAGATGGTGCCAGATGTGCGTGTTAATGTAACTGTGTGTGTGTGTGTGTGTGTGTGTGTGTGTGTGTGTGTGTGTGTGTGTGTGTGTGTGTGTGGGATGCAGGTAAATGTGTGCATATGTGCAGACTGCGTGGCTGACCTGAGTGGGAGTAAATGAGTTGCAGCAGGGCAGAGCCTCTGCCAGACCCACAGACCCAGCCTTACCTTCCCCTTCACACGCATGCACACCTCAACGAGCCACTCACACATTTCTCTCCCAGCTGCATACACACACTCACATACATACACACACACACACACACACACACACACTGTCCTGTGAGCTTCGTGCTGCGTGCTAAGATGACAAACAGGTCTGTTTTAACATCAGCCTAGTGTTAAACTTCCCTGCTGTTTGTCTGCGACTCTCAGCTCCACTCTGTCATTACCGCTTTGCTGCTTCTGCCCTCTTTGTTTTGGGGGGGGAGGGGGTTCTGAAAAAATGGGCCAGTATCAGTGTTCTGCAGACATCTTCGCATGCACTCCCTTAAAACACACAGCTTTCCAGGATTTGAGAAAAAAAAGTGGCTTATTTTGCTTTGCACGTCCACAAATGAAATTTCAAAGGGCATATTAAACAGTTTGTCATGCATAAAGCAGTTCCTGCGGTAGCAGCGGCTGCCAATTACACAAATAATTAAATTCAGCCCAATACTGGAAAGGCAGAGCTTCGCAGCAGACTGAAAGGATTTGAAAGAGAGAGGCGGAGCAGAGACAAACTCTGAATCTACGTTTAAACACCTTCAGTTACACTTGTACGTCAAACCACACATAAGACTGAGTTAAACCCAGAGTGTGTAACTATAAACGCTCTACTCAGCCAGCGATGTGACAACAAAGGCAAGTGATTTAAGAGTGTATTTAGGAGTAATGGCAGCCTGTATGTTATTTGCTAAATCACTGACTGATGGTCCGACTTGTCTGAAACACACTCCACACAAAGCAGATGAAGTGCCTAAAAAAGAAAATAGAGTAATCACGCAGTAAATCCAACTAAAATCCAGAATCTTGGACATCTTCTAGACTACAGATTACATATATGTTCAGGAAAAAAAATGGATGTGTAGATTAAATCATTTTTAGTTACACAAATAGTACCTCCTGTTAATGTTTAATTTAAATCATTCATTTTCTTGAACATAGCGTTAGTTCAGACCGAACACTCGAGCTCGGTAACTACCCCGACTGCCAGCCCACAGTGGCTGCAGTCCTGCAAGCCACTTTGCAACCCCAGCTTCTTCTTTTCTGTAACTGACTTAATGTCATACCTGTTGTCATTATTGATGCCTGCAGATGATTAAAAAAGCATATTTTTATTACAGTTTGTCCTAAAATGGTGTTTTGGTTTTTGTGTTTTGTGTATAATTTGTTTTTTAGTGTTACAGAAAAATAAGCCAGACTTTTCATAACTGTGTTTTCTGAGTTGATTTATTCAAGAAACCTAAAGTAAGACATATTAAGTGTTTAGCACATTCAAAATATTTGTTATACAAAGTTCTATGTTACTCTTCTGAGTCAATGAATACTTAAATAAATCTAACTTATTACACTTCACAGTATGGAATTGGTGCTTAATATAAATATTTTTGCCTTAGTTTTATCTAATATGTATATTTTAGCATTTTTAAGTTTCTAGGATAAACAAATTCACTAAGAAAATAAAGATATTAATACATGTTACCAATGTTATCATATGTTTTACTTAACTAAAATTAGTTTTATCAGCAAAATAAACTTACTGCATCAAAATTTAAAGTGAAAGAAAGCTGCAGTTTACTTCTGTGGTTCCAAACTTAGGCGGTCAAGATCCAAAACCTGAAGGATCAATAGGTGATTAATGGGTTAGGAGAAGGCAAACTATAAGCATTTTGTATTGTATTGTGAACTACAGGGTTTCAAGCTCCCAGGATCTCAATTTGAATAAAACAATCTAAAAAGTTTATTAAATATATTCTGTACTCATTTACAGACAAACTTAAAATCAAGACAAGGCTCTGCGACCAGTGGATCAAGAAGGAGTCAGAAAAAAACTAACATAATTTGCTGTAAAGTTCAAAAATTCAAATGTAACACTGCCACAGGGCTGCATCACATTCCCTGCTGCTTTATCCCTGTGTATGTAAACCTCAGCAGAGGTTTTGTTTTGACTCCACTGTTTCTGATTAGACACATTAATGACTCCTGCAGGGATTTGCTTATTACAGTAAAAAAAAATAATATTTCGCAGCACATAGAATGTAGATTAATAAACAAAGGGCACCAGTTGTATGCATTAATAAGCTGTATGTACAGTCAGGCTGCCGCCTCTTTCACCTGCAGGATCTGCTTTAAATTGCTTTAGTCATCATCTGTATGCGCTGCAGTCCAGTGAGGACTGGCTCTAATTTAGAGCACATCTATGCATGCTGCGAGCGGCTGTCTGCTGCCCATGAAAAATTTGTTTGAGGGCTTACCTGTCCTCTGCATTTCATGTACGGAACAGCAGTCAGAGAGGGGCTTCCAGCTGAAGTGCACTTAAGTGTAGCCTAAAGGTTGTTTTGTGATGTGCTCTTGTACATAATGTACTCCACTGAGCTCCACACACACACACACTATTTTTGGGCACAACCTCTATGTGCTGGACCCTACCAACTCTTTTATAGTCAAGAGGATGCCAGTATTTTTTTTTGCACTAGACAGTCTAGCAGACTGTTTTTAATCCAGGGGGTTTCCTGCGCTGCTGTAGACTTTGTTTCAGCGCCCTTGCGTCAGTGCACTGAACCCCGCTAATTCCTACGCACTGTTTTGAAGCCATATGCTTCGCTTAATCCTGCAGAGTGAGCTATGCCATCTGAGGCACTGAAGCCTGCAAGTTATAAAATCCAAAACTTAAACACACATAGGAGCTGGAGGGGCTGGGCTGTTTGTCTTGTTTCTACAGAACTAAATTTATTTACTCTGTCTTCTTCTGCATTTTGCTTCCATTACTATTTTAGGCAGACCTGGTCACCACTATCCAAGTTTTATTACACCTTTAATGGCCCACTGAATACTTTGAACTTATGCTTTGCTTATACTGGGTTGGACTTGAAGAACTGCCTTAATAGTTCATGGTATGGATTGAATATGGAAGCATTCCTCTGGGATTTTGGTGCTTATTGATATGATAGCATCACACGGGGCAGCACTTTCATGATGTGATTCTCCCATGACACCACCACCCTGATCTGGTGAGCGCAGAGGCCATTTAAGTACAATGGACTCATTGTCATTGTCAATAAACTAGTCTGATGACATGAGCTTTGTGATGTGGCACAGTTTCCTGTTAAGGAAGGTTTTAACGTGTTGTGCCTTCAGAGATGCTCTTTTGCATGCTTTGGTTGTATTCCCTGAAAAAGCACTGGCTACAACTCAAACCCATCTAGCTTCACTAATCTATGTCACCAAGGAGGCATTTTCTTTTTCCATCCCGTTTTCTCTATGTTTAAAATCCCAACAGCTCAGCGGGTTCTAAAAAGGTTAAACCAGCTCACCTGACATCAAAGTCTCCTAATTCACCTGTTCTTTCCTTTTCTTGCTTTGGACTTCAGCAGGTCCTCTTGACCCATAGACAGAGCTTTCAGGTCTGAAAAGTGAACCCAATCCAAAAGCGTGTCAAACCTGTAGTCCTGTAGCCCAGCAGGAGGCAAATCCACTGGTTTCAAGAAGAAGTCGAGTAGTATTGAAGTCAGCGGGAAAATGATCCTGCTTCTTACTTGATTTATAATCCCAGTGAACACTTTCCTTGTGTTTGTGTTTTCAAAATAAATTCTTCTTTAATAAAACATGGGGCTCTTTTTTGTATTTTCTGGTCTCATACTGAATAAAATAGTTGATAAAGTTCGGTATGCTAAGTCACTACCTTTGTGAGAATCTGGTTTCAGAAAAAAAAACTCAGATGGCAACGGTCAAATTGCTCAGCTTGAGGCTTCAGAAACTTTGCAAACTGATGAGCGACATCACATTGGCCATGTCCAACTTTCATATACATCTACAGTACCGGTCAAAAGTTTGGACACACACATGGGTGAGTGTGTCCAAACTTTTGACTGGTACTCTATGTGTTCTCCATACCTAAATGCATTTACTTTCTTCCATGTGACTGGCTGATCAGATATTTGCTTTAACAAGTAGTTGCAACTATTACAGTTGTCTGTAACCACAATACTTAGGATTGCATGTGCAGGGACTTTAAAAGGAGAATATTTAGGGTTTTTGCTAGCCAGCACCAGTCATTTTAAATTAAATACACAGTGGCGTGGTGGTGAGCAACTGTCGCGTCACAGCAATAAGCTCTGGGTTCAAATCCACCTTGGCCGTTCTGTGTGGAGTTTGCATGTCCTCCCCTGTCTGTGTGGGTTTTCTCCGGGTTCTCCAGTTTCCTCCCACAATCTAAAGACATGTAGTTTGTGAGTTTAGGTTAATTGGCGATTGAAAATTGCCCATAGCTGTGAGTGTGAATGATTGCCTGTCTCTCTGTGTTAGCCCTGCAACAGGCTGTCTCGCACCCTATGATAACTAGGATAGGCTCCAGCACCCCACCCCCCGCGACCTTGAAAAGGCTAAGCGGAAAAAGGTGGATGGTGGTCAAGAAGCATAATAAAGCTCCAGTGTTACTGAGAACATAAACTGAATTTCAGCTTTATTTATAAAGTCATCACTTGCAATAACGGCTCAAATCTGGACCATTATTTGTCATCACCATTGCCTTTTCTCATTCAAATGAGGCCCACCTGCAGTTTGGAGCCTTTCCAGTGTGAGCACCAGATCAGGTGCTGGTGCGTACCTGCCCAAGCAGAACAATTATAGCAACTGGATAATAGTCAGGTCAACTAGCTTGCATAAAAAAGGGAGAAAAGTAGTTTTAGCTAAATTACTTGTTATGCCTGTGTGCTTACATATCCAAAACCAATCTGCAGAAATTGTAATTCCTGCAGCTTGGCCTTTATGGTTTCCCTCACTGTCTGTTGATAACTGAATCAGCCAGTTATATATCAGTGGAAGTATCAGGAGCTACCACCAGCCTCTACAGAATGATCTATCTGCAGCTCTCTCTGGCTTCTCTCTGTATTGCCCACACATTAGAGTGGGCTGTGCAAGCGAAACATTGTTGGATGTTACAGTGCTACACTGCCTGAAGGAGAAAAAAACAATTAGAGGAGCAGTCATAAAGAAAGCCTTGCAGTATGCAAGAAGAAACCTGAATAGTGGGAGTGATGTATGCGTATCCCTGTATGTCTGTGTCCTCTGATACTGACTGTGATGTTGAACCTTAACAATCACAAGGCCACCAGTATCATGTCACTTGAGAGGCAGGGTCACACAGATCCAAAAAAACACAGCAGCAGCACCCCCACCACCACCACCCCCCTCTCTCTACTGCTGGTGCTGCTGCAGTGCACTGAGACAGGGGTTTCAAGATGCGCTGTCAGTCTCCAGTCACACCACTAATCTCCTCTGAAACACCCTGATGCATACGACCCCTCTCTCCGAACAGACTCATACATGTAGCCTTCACACATCATCATCATTACAGTCACGAGCAGCTAGTATGTGAGAAACTGTAGCCCATAGCTTAACACAACCATCAGCAGGGGAGTGTTTCAATAAAAAGCCACAGCTGTGTTCTCATCTCTGCAGTGGAAGAGAGCCCAGTGTCTTACTTGCTTTCCCTGGCCGGGGCCTTTGCAGCAGCTTCTGCACGGTGAGCAGGTCCTCGGTCTTCACCGCCTGCAGCAGTTCCTGGTCCTTCCCCATCTTCCGCGCTGAGCCGCTCTATTCCCGCAGCATCCTCCGACACAGAGGCGCTTCAGCCCAGCCTCGCCACGCGGAGGGTGCGACTACACCCTGGCCACGAAACGCCTCCCTCCTTCCCCCCTGGGTCCCTGACTTGATGAGACCCCCTAGAGCTCTGGCATACGACGGGTCCAGAGAGGCTGAAAGGGGGGAAGAGAGGCAGGGGGTGGGAGGGACAGGCTGAGTGGGATGGAGGGATGCTCTTGGGTTCTCCCACGACTAAGTGCAGCGTTACTGAATGGAGACGGCACCGGAGGCTACTGGGCCGTGCGAGATTCCAGTAACCGCGCGCTGGTATATTGACGGTGGGGATGAATGGTGGGGTTTCCAGGGTTTGCCTGATCGGCTGGAGGCTGCTCGGTCTCCCCCGCTGCAGCTGCGCTCCAAAATAAAACGATTAACCGATCGTGACCGAAGAAAGAAGTCAAACGGAGAAGGCTCGGGACGCTGCGCGTAAATGACTGTGCGTTTAAAGGCGGGTGCGCGCGGTGTTCGTCTCTGCCGAAGATGTGCCGCTCTCGCGCTCTGCGTCGTAAACACAGCCCAGTGGTGACGCTGCTGCCGCCGCTACATCCACCGCTCCGCGTGCGCTCACGCTCCTGTATTTGGTAATGATTTTCTCCGAGTGGGGGAGGGAGGGGGGAACGGTAGTGAAGGGGGGGCACGTGCACGTTCCCGCGCGCTCTACAGCTGGGCCAGCTCGCACTGCTAAATGGCTCGTACTGAAAGTTGGGGGCGGACCAGAAGCGCGATGCTCTCCCGCCTCCTTTTCATCTCTCTGGCCCTGTTTCTGTGGCAGAGGCTGCAGAGATTTATGCAGGAAGACACGGAGAGAGCGGAGGTGTTCAGCTCCTTTCTTCCTATTGGCTCGACGGCGTGTTATTAGACTACACACCTGCATCCCATCTTAAGAGTTATATGTAATTCAGAGATCCATGACACAAGTAATTTCAGATTTGTGTGAAAAACCACACTCTATTTTACACTGTTATTTAAGGCCTCCTGAGCAAGACTTTGCCAGAGACTCTGGAGGCTCAGGGCCGGGTCTAAAGAGGAGGCTGGGGTGGCATCAGTCCGGACGTAAGTGTGATAGTTGTCGGCTCAATGGGTGGAAATTATAGGGGGAAGAAGAGGGTCCATATCTCCTTTTTCTGGAAAACAGTGTTGTCCCCCTCAGTGCATCATAGCAGATATAACTAATGTTTAATACTGAGCTGCATACATCAGCTCATCACGAATCGCTTTGAAGCTGCCAGCTGGTCCAGGATCCAGTTACCTAGGTGACCCTCTAATGTATTTACTATATGGCAATCAGCAGTATTCTTCAATCTCATTGGTAGTTGCTTCATTCGCTTGCCTTAAAGTTGAGAAGAGTTTATCATGGGTCCAGCCCACTTCGTGTATACCTCACAGTAATTTGGATCAGTGCCTAACATTTCCTACCTCCATAACTTAAAACAAAGGATTTACTTCTACCACATGATAAGCAAAAGCATATGATAGACTAAAAACATATTATATGAACTATATCCCCCATTTAAAAAAAACAATCCTGGAAGCACCCCTGGGATGTAGCTCCATTCTTTCCAGCAGATTGCAGGCATGGGCTCCTGCTGTACAGACCTCCTCATATTGCACACAAAATATATATGCATACTTTCAGTTACAATGCCAACAGTGTGATGTTGACAAAAGGCTACAAATTTATAATCAGAACCAAAACCACAGATCCAGCTGAGGCTGAAGAATTGAAAAGATTGTGCCTTCATTTCCCTCACATGGCTTTGCCTACTGCAATATTGCTCACTAAGAGATCCCTTCCTATAATGATCTCATCCAAGACAAAACCCACAGTCCTTTTTCTGTGCAAAAATCTGAAAGATAATCTGGTGCTGCACGAGGCTTCACTAGTCAGAATTTGTCAAATCACATGAGTATCTTACATAAGTTGTTCTAAAAACAACTGTAGCGTCGGAAGGCATCACTTGATTTAGTGAATTCAGTGGGCTGAGGTCTCTTAACCTTGGATCAACTTTGGAATACATTTTTGTAGGGATGCCAACAAAAGGGGACCAAACTTTGGAACAAGTGACCAAAAAGTGACAAGCATAGCTAGAAGACATTCATATAAGCCTGCCTCTTATAATTTGGCTATAAAAAATACCTTTTTAAATGGCTCATAATTGAAAGAATTTCAAAGCAATTACATCTTCACTAAAACAGCCATAAAAATGTCTCACTTTACTTACTTTTGGACAATGTTTTCATGTGAAAAGCACAAGTGAGATTTTAAAAACGATCTCTGCTAACAATCAGCATGTTTGTCAGCATTGTCATTATGAGCATTAGATCACTACTACAAATGTGAATTTACTACCTGCAGCAAGTTAGTTTAGTTTAGCTTAGCTTAGAGGATCTTTCATATATCCATTTATTTTCTTTCACTTATCTAAATCAGGATCGTGGTTGGAGCCTGTGTCAGCTGTCATGGGTCGACAGGCAGGATACACGCTGGACAGGCTGTCGCAGGGCTAACACAGAGAGACAGACAGCCATTCATGCTTATATTCACACCTACAGTCCATTTAGAGTCACCGGTGAACCTAACATGCATGTCTTTGGACTGTAGGAGGAAGCTGAAGTATCCAGAGAGAACCCGCGCAGGCTCAGGGGGAACATGGAGACTCCAGACGGGGGGCCCCAACCAGTCATGGATTCAAATCTAAGATTGTCTTGCTCTGATGCAACAGCGCTAACCAACCCACCACTGTACCACACTACTGAAGCTAGTAAATTGAAATTAAATTAAAACTACATTTAAAAAAATATAAAAGAAAATAAATATTGCATGCTTACAACCAGGTGTGTCTCCAGGATTTTTTTTTTTTTAACAGAGTGACAGGAAATCAGAATATTTGACTGATTTCCTGTTGATTTCCTGTTGGTTATATTAAAAAGAAAAAGAATAAAAATAAAGTCAGAAACCAGAAAGCCTGGTTAAATAGAAAAGCTTTCAACTATTTTTTAAATGATGCCACAGAGTCAGCTAAATGGAGCTGGAGTGGTAAACAGTTCCAGAGCTTTGGTGCCACAGCCTAAAAAGCTCTGTCC
>JASGAU010356710.1:0-11111 GCA_030220045.1 Australoheros facetus | reverse complement strand
GGGGTCAGTGGATGCTGAGGGTCATAGTGCACAGAGGTCACCAACTTTCTGCAGAGTCAATCACTACAGACCTCCAACCTTCATGTGACCTTCAGATCAGTTCAAGAACAGAGAGAGCTTCATGGATGGGTTTCCATGGCAGCTGCATCCAAGCCTTCCATCACCAAGCTCAATGCAGAGCGTTGATGCAGTGGTGTAAAGCACGCCGCCACTGGACTCTAGAGCAGTGGAGACGTGTTCTCTGGAGGGATGAATCACACTAGCAAGCCAATGGATGAGTCGAGGTTTGGCACATTGACCATTGACCAGCACTGAATCACTCCAGTAGGAGTGCAATGGCGTACCCAGGTGGGGCGATCAGGGACTTAAAGGAGGCCAGATGTTCTAATCTTCTGCTCAATACGAAAGCACAAACAGTAGTCAGGGCCTGTTCTCTGCCAAATAACCCTCTAGTTCACCAAGGAAAACCCCAACATACAGGCTCCAAGCCACGGCAATACGTCTACCCACTCCCACTCTCTTCTCATCATGGGTGACTCCAGAGTGGAATAAAGTCCAGCCCCTCTCCAGGAGATCAGTTCCAAAGCCTGTGCTGTTGATTTAGATGAGCCCAACTATATCTGGATGGTATCTGTCAGCCTCCTGCACAAACCCAGGCTCTTTCCCACTAGAGAGGTAACATGCTTCTAAAACCAGTTTAACCAGCCAGGGACTGGGCCACCAAGGCTTCCACCTTCAGCTGCCACTCAATCAACAAAGTAATGGAGCCCTACAGCCCTCCTTCTGTGGACCCATAACCCACAGGAGGATGAACACATGGGTTGTTCAGGCTGAGCCTAGTTTAAGACATGGCCATGATCAGGGTTCTAACCAGCGGTCGATCACCCAGTGCTGACGGGGCTGAGAATTTTCAACAGTTTGCTATCGGACCTTATCGCCATTGCTACAATTAGCAAGCAGGCGGGTCTGTTAGCACTAGCAAGCGGTCATCCGATACCCAGCCACCACCCCTCTTGTCCAATCCTGCAATAGCTTCAAACTCAGCAAATTAGCATGTACTGTACGTGACAGAAGAAAAAAAACCAGTTTCCACTAATAACATACAAGTACACAACAATATAAAGTCTATGATTGTAAAGCAAGGTTTCATTCATTTAAATGGGTAAGTGTGTCCAAACCTTTGACTGGTACTGTACAAAGACCAATGAAAAAACTCATATTCACTCACTCACTCAAAAAAAAAACTTTAAGATGCCATTATATATAATATTGGACAAAAAAAATAATGCAATGCTTTGTAAATTGTGATTGAAAAATGAGGAGATCAATTGCTGTAGCTATGAAAGCCAGATGTTTTCCAATTCTTACCTGATATAGTGTTTTAGCTTCTCAACTATTCAGATTTAGTTTATCTTAATGTCTGTTTAACCATCCATTTGCTTCCGCTCATCCTGTTCAGGGTCGCGGGGGGGGGCTGGAGCCTATCCCAGCTGTCATGGGGCGAGAGGCAGGGTACGCCCTGAACAGAGTGTCGCGGGGCCAACACAGAGAGACAAACAACCTTTCACACTCTCATTCACACCTACGGGCAATTTAGAATAGCCAATTAATCTAACCCCAGTAAGTGCATGTCTTTGGAATGTGGGAGGAAACCCACGCAAGCACGGGGAGAACATGCAAGCTCCACACAGAGAGGGAGAGGCCTGGGCCAAGGTGGAATCGAACTCAGACCTTTCAGATGTTATTCTAACTGTGAGGCAACAGTGCTAACCACTGCGCCACCGTGCTGCCTGTTTAATGCATTTTTAAAAATTTCTTAATGCAAATGTTTTCGATAGGTAACAGGTATGCTCTGCAGGTGGGCCACTTTAGCACCCAGCTTCTTTATACTACAGAGCCATGCTATTAAAATACATGTAGAATGTAGTTTGGTATTGTATTGCTGAAATGACCAAGACCTCTGAAAAAGAGCCCATAATAGTGTGAACATTGCTTAAATTAAACTTAAGCTTAACCCGAACTGCACACAGGAGATGGATTTGTCTTGACCTTACTGTTAAGTTGATGTCTCTTACTGTTGCTGTATTTTCTAGTTGTGTAGTAGTTATACTTCTGGATCCTTCCAGTGCAAGAGCACTGGAAGGATCCAGAAGTATCCAGATGTAAGAACATGCTGTTTTTGTACCAACAGTAGAACTCTGTTCAAATTTATCTGTTCATCTTCGTCCAGACTAGAGCGTCAGAAGCAGGAACAGCAAGAAAAGGAACGACTGGAGAGAGAACGAAAAGCTACTGCCTCTGCTCCTCCTGTTCCTCCTGCCCCATTAGCCGCTTCACCTGCCCCACCAGCACCCCCACCACCTCCAGTCCCACCCCCACCTCCCTCTGGAGCATGCCCACCTGCACCTCCACCACCTCCTTCTGGAGGTATGCTCCCACCTGCACCACCCCCACCCCCTGCAGAAGGCAGTGGAGGAGGTGGCGGTGGCGGTGGAAACAGTCTGGCTGCGGCTCTGGCAGGAGCCAAACTGCGTAAAGCAGTGAAGGTATGAGCACATGTGTATTATCTGTGCTCTGCACTAAGACCCTGATGCATACTCACTTTAGTAAAATTTACTAAAACTGCTTATATTTTTAGGTTTTATAAAAATGGACTAAAAAAGCTGTTCAGTTCACCAAACAGCCTTGAACACAGTGATGTGTATTTTCTTATATTAAGGATGAGGGAGGTTCAGCAGCCCCAGCCCCCAAACCACCATCCTCCTCTGGTGGAAGTGGAGGAGGTAACCTAATGGGAGAAATGAGTGCCATCCTTGCAAGAAGGCAAGTCATCATTAAGAGATATAAAACTCAGAGATATTTGGGATAATCTGATTTGGAGAATCTTATTGTCTGTATTGTAATACAATTATTTTAAATAGGAGAAAAGCTGCTGATAAACCTGCTGAAAAAAAGGAAGAACCTAGCAAAGTAAGTCTCCTCTCAGTCCTCTCAAACTCACTAGATTTTCTCTTATGTATCTGAAGTATTTTTAGATTTAATTGTAAGATTTAAAATATGAAATGATAACTGCAATTATCTCTATGCCTGACTACAGGAGGATTCTGAATCCTCAGTATCAAAATCTTCAGGTCCAGGAGGTGAGCAATCACATTCTTTCTTTACACTACAACCCAGCATTGTACATAGACTCGTTTAAAAAAGAGAGAGAAAGAAACTGCAATAAACAAATACAATTAATTTGAGGGTATGAACATATAATTTAATCATAAAAACAATCATGTCTCACCAGAAAGCAATCCGTTTAAGGAGAAATCCGCCACCATGCCAAGGTAAGAGACTGGTCCATCAGGCTTTCAAAGTGATCATTACATTATGCTAAATAAACCTACTCTGAGCCATCTACAGAAATTCAGGCTGCGTTTACACAACAATGTTTCCAGTAGAAACAGTAGAAACATTGTTTCCAGTAGAAACGGTGTCATTTTGCCGTTGTAGTTTGACGCGTTCAGAAACGATCTGCGTTTACACAGAAACGCAAAACGCCAGGCCACCAGATGGCGGTGTGGATGTGTGAGTGGCCCCGTTTCCAAAAAAGCGTCGTTTTTGTCCGTTTACACGTAGACGGAGCATTTTGGAAACGCGTTTCCAAAAAACATCGTTTTCACTCCGTTCTCGTGTAAACGGGAGGCCGAACGCATCAGAACTGAGCCGTTGTCATTTTGTGACGTGTCGTGTAAACGGGGCCTCAGTAACCCAGTCACCGGCTTTCCTAAAACATCTGTGTGTTTTTTGTAACAGGGCCAAATCTTTAACCACCAATCAGAGAGACTCAAGTTCCAACTCTGCTACTCCTTCTTCTCCCAGCTCTGCCGCCACTCCTGTGTCCAGGTACCTCTGACTCTGCCGGGTGCATGGGTTCTCTCCTGACGATCTACATTCAGGGCCGAGCTAAGATCTAATCCAATTTGAAACAGATACTTTTTGTTTCTTGCTGTGTTGTATTTCTGCTTCCTCTGTTGTCTCAAGATGCTGTTTCTTCAGGCCAGCTCTTGCTTAAGTCAAAGATAACACTTGTTTTTAACCACAAGTTCCCATAGATAACAGATCTGTGAGCATGACTGTTCACATAGCTCACTCATAGCAAAACTGCAAAAAAAAAAATTGACACCAGAGGGGCCGAACCCGGTCAAAGCTTTTCTTCACTGAATATTATTTGTCAATGCAAATAATTAGTTATTTGTTAGTTATGCAGTTTTATTATAGTAATTTAATTATTTAAATATATACATGTTTTGAGGCATCAGAAAATGGTTTGTACTCCAAGGATGAGAAAAAATGTTGTAATCAGCTTTTGTGATTAAAGAGAAATACAGAGCAGAAAAAAAACAAGCCCCACAAATGTTAAACGCCCGATCACAAATACAAGGTTCTATATGGTTCTTCACTCATCAGTGTTGCCACTTCCTGTTGACTTCTAAAGGTTTCTTTCTTCCCTGCAGCCATCTGACCAATCAAAACTTGGTTGACCAACAGTCACTGATAAACGTGTGCTTAGTGTGCGGTCACATACACCAAAGAACTCAGACCACATACAACTTCCATATTTGATGGATGGAAACAACAAACATGGCAATATTTGAAAAGCTTTATTATTTTAGGTGAAAATGGTCTCAGCTGACTGGCAACTACCAGCACATGCTTGGCCAGCACAGGCACCTGATGGCATCATCCCCACTCAATTTTTCCCTAATACTGAGGATCCATGCAGTGGCCTCAGACCGGTTTCTGTTTTACAGATTTCCACATGAAATTCCAAATTGTTGCTTATTCTCACTTCTGCTTTGAAACGCACATTTGTCACTGAGCAGTAGTAATGACACATGTACAAATGCATGGAAAATGCAGTTAATTGGATACTTATAAGCTTGTCTCTGCTATTTTTGCATGCGTACTGAGTCTGACACATTCTCATACTTTCTCTGAGTACTTCACTTTTTGTAGCATTAATACTTCAAACTAACCCAGAATAGAAAAGAGAAGTAGGCCTGAAAACAGTACCTCTCTGATAGGTTTTGGCTCCGTGTAATAATGGATCGTTCATTTGCAGGATGAAGGTGGTGAAAAAGAACTCAGATGGTTCAGGATGTGATTCTGATATGGAAAGATTTAAACAGGTTTGTTCCTCCATCTTAATATAAATGTACACCGACATCCCACAATTCCCTAGTAAACAGTAAACTTTTTCGGATGGCATTTTTGATAGAAAAACTTTTTACTTATTAATTAATAAAAAAAAAACCCCAAAAAACATAATGTCCTGTAAGCCAAGAGAAGCTATTTTGATGCACAGAGGTGTAATATGTGTGTTATAAGGCTCTGCATGTTTTTCCCAATATATCAGGACTTGCACTATGTAGCCGTTTCATCTAAAGGACCACAGAATGCAACTGCAAATTCATAACATATTTACAAATGTACTGTTTAAATAAAGCCTTTTACTCTGTCTGTCTTTGAAGGAAATTCTTGAAAAAATGAAGCAAGAACTCCATAAAGTGAAGGAAGAGATCATCACAGGTAAGTTGAAGCTAGGGCACACATGTAGAAACTATTCGTGCACAGCATGTTATGATTTTGTGTCATACCAGAGTGTTACTCTGTTTTTTCTAGCTCTGCTTCAGGAGATACAAAGGTCACAACTCAAAGGTGAAGACTGAAGATGGAGAGAAAAAATTAAACATCATGTTTTCCTCTCAGTGCTAAGGCGATTTGCAAGTTTTATTTTGTAGAAATTATTTTATCTTTACAGTTTTTATTTTCATGTGATGGAGTTTAAAGCCTGATCAGTTTTAAGACAAGTACTGGCAATATTTAAGAATTACAAAACACAGTACCAGTCAAAAGTTATATACGAATGGGTAAGTGTGTCCAAACTATAAATTAAAGATACAGTATATTGCCCTATATTCAGCATGAACACATGACATTTAGATGTAAGCCATCGTTTCCCTCTTATTTTTCCTACTTGTAGAAGGAACTCACAGTTCTTGTCCAGTATGTCTTCATGTGAATATTTCACAGTGTTCATCAGGAATAACGTGTATTTTTGTAAGTGTCAGGCAGCAATAATCTGCTCAAACACATGTTCACACTTTTACCTGTAGAACTGGTAAGAAGTGAGCACAGTATTCAATTTCAATTTTATTTAATATAATATCACAACAAAGTATTGGTTTTATATCTACGAGGACATGGAGTGTGTTTATCATATGTAAACATTCTTTTTAATCTGGTTCAGATCAGATTCAGTCCAGTCTAGATAATCTCTACAATTACACAGCACAGGTCAGGTGAAGTTATGGTATACCAGGAAAAACTCCGTAAGACCATATTGTCATGCATCTCAAATCTCAACAAAATATATATTTGATATACTTCCACTGTCATCTGATGAATTACTCTTTAAAAGTAGTCACAAATAAATATTCATCTTGTTGAAAATAATAAAAATGGTTACAAGCAAGCCGTGTCTTTGTCTGTCGTTTCACTAAAACAGTGTGAAAACTAAATTTAAAGTGTTTAAGTTTTCATGTAGCATCATGTAGGTCAGATACAATAAAAAATGTAGAAATGAATAAAAGTGAAGGGTAACACTTTATAACTGTACACTGCATTACTCCTCAGTGTGTCATTTATAAACATGGAGATGAACAGTTTAGTGTTTTTAATAAGCACGTATGTAACATGTTTAATGACAGCATGTTTATACTTTATAAATGATGAATGCATTTGTAAATAAAGTATTACATCAAGTAAAAATAAGTTGTTTAGGAGCTGTTAAAGGTTCATGGTGTCATTTCAAAAGTCAAAGTAAATGACTAACAATGCATTTGAATGCACAATTATACCTAACATACAGATTATAAAATGAGTGAATTGTGTGTTACTTGCTTATTAACTGCTTATTTCGTGTTGTAATTCATGGTTAATTCAGGTAGTAAAATATTTTGCGTGACAAGGTGAGGACCACTTCCCTTATAAAGCATTTACAAATGTAAGTGAAAGGTCAGCAGGACCATGAGGCTCAAACACGTCTGAGCTATCCTTCAACAGAAAAAGGAAACAGACAACGTGATACAGAACACACAAATATTTATTGCAAGATGCAAACACAGCTGACTTAAGGTTTGCAGAATATGTAAGTAGGACCAGAGGCTGAATAACATGAATAAAGTTATCACAGAGCAATGGGGAATATTCTTTGCAGAGCTTTGCAAACAAATATAAACACCACAAACAAAAGTATCCCTCATATTAAACTGTGGTAAATGGTAAATGGACCAGTTCTTATATAGCGCTTTTCTACTCATTCAGAGCACTCAAAGTGCTTATACAACATGTGCAGGGAAATGTCTCTGGGATTTTTAAGAGTTTGGAAGCTCTTTAGTTTATTTCTCAGATTCAGCTTCCTCTGGTTTGTAGTGAGTTTCAGGCAGATGAGTCAGTGTCCAGGCTGGTTCACTTCCAAAGTGCTCCTGCATTAAACAAAGATGTCCCGTCCTGCACGTTCACACGCTTGGACTCAGGTGAAATGAACACATTAGTGGATGGTCTCCATCTCCACATCAGAGCAGCTCCTCGGGGTAACGAGGTGATCAGGTTCAGTGGTAGCTTTACATCCCCCACCTCATGGACAATCCCAAAGCAAAATGGCATTTCCATGAACGCTCCAAACCTCAGCCTGTAAGAAGCAGGAATAATGCTGCCTTTAAAAAGTCAACTCCAAAAATTACTACTCAGACACATTTGTAAATTCATACATTAATACGGTGCCATTTTTGGTGCAGCACTTATCAGATTCTTCTTTTATTTTTTACATCAATCATGTATTTTTGGACTGTAACTTAAATCACCGATTATTTTTCATGTTGATTTTTTTTCATGTGTGTTTACCTTTTAAATCCTGGAGTGAATCACAGCACATCATTACACAGGTGGTACAGCTAGGGTTGTAATTTTAAATGCACATGTGCAGTACTCACATTAAACATACTGCAATAATCAACGATCTGTTAGAGAACTGAAAACAAAACACTGAAACACGAAATATAAGCGTCAAACTTTAAAATGGGAAACTTTTGATAGAGACTGGGGGGAGGGCAGACCTATGATGCCCGGGGGGTGAGAAGACCCGACGCTGGCAAACACGTTCCTGAATCTGCTCTTTCAGCGCGCACACGTGTACAGTTATCACCAGCCACCAGCAGCCCAGCTGAGCGGGCTTCAAGTTCCTGCTGATTTTATGCTGGATCCGGGATAGCGCGGAGGCAGGATGTCTGATATTTCCGTGTTGGTGTTCCTGAACCATCGTAATCGATGTTTGTCCAGGTTCAACACTGATGATCCAGAGACAACACCAGCACGCGGATATCAGAATAGGATTAATGATTACCTGATTTTTAGGACCTGCGGATGCTCACGTTCCCCGTTTGCCCCGTACCCGTTTGTCGATCGTTCTCACAGATCCGAAATATTATGATTTTGATTCAGGCGTGCGGGATTCAGTCACACTATCTACGCCACCGAGCCATGGCTTATTATTTTATTTTATTTCTTCATTTCTTCATTTATTACATTTCCTTGCCCTGCACTGACACTTGAATTTACTTTATATTTAATATTGTATTGTAATAATTGAACTGAACTTTTCTGTGAATTATAAAAAAATAAGTCATTCAAACGTGAAGTAGCTTTATATTATTAATTATTGGCAAATTGTTTTATTACAGCGCTTAATATTCTAGTCCGGGAGCTTGTAGTGTGTTTGTTCTGGGGTCGGAGATGGCCACGGTGACTTCTTTGTGCCTCGGGTGTAACGATCGTACCCAGACAGGAGCACTCTGCCGGATATCAGAAGCTGCTTCATCAAAAACAAAAGCATCAAGGTTTTCTTTGCGTTCGCTCTCTTGCAGCAGTAACAGCTAGATGTGTGCAACGAGTATATGACAACGTGACCCCCAGGACCACACAGTCCCATATGAACGCTGTTTTATCAAACACAAAAGCATACAGGTTTTTCTTTGATTTTAGCTATGCCAACCTATGCAACCTAGCGATAGCCTTACGCAGTGTAATATAACTGAAGCTTACCGTGATGACTCGAACACATCTTCCGAAATGCTGCAGACGGTAACGTTTTCCCTTCCTGCTGCTGCTGCGCGAACCACTTTACTACACATCATCATTAATGTCCACAATTTAACTCTGAAATCCAAACGGTCCCATCGTGCGCACCGTGAAACGCGCTTTACCGGCCGAGACGTTTAAGGCACGCAGCAGTCCGAGAATCCCGAGCACAAATAATCTGGGGGGATTTTACAGTAGCGGCATGGCAGCACGCACAGGGTACAAAGGTTGTTTGTTTGTTTTTTACTATAAGAGTTTAATAGCACTGACATAATGTGCTGGCGAGTAGTGAAATTAAATATTTTTTTGATATATGTTTAAAAATATCTGCCCAAATAACCACCCGGAGGGATTACCAAGTAAGGTGCCAAGCGGCGAGGCTCCCTAGGACGAATTTGTTATACGACAAAGTGAAAGGTAATCATAGCAGGGAGGAGGCTGCAGCACAGGAGGCTGTGCTTGGTGTCAGCCAAATGCATCCGTCTGTGGCCGTACTGTATATATGTCTATGTCTGTGGCTGTCAGCAAGCACACATCTTGCCTGCAGGGGGGGATACGTGTGCAAAGAGCAACGACTACATGACCAAAACCACGAAGAAGAAACTTTCACGGTGTTTTCCTGGGTGGATGGCCTGCTGTGGATCAAGTCAAAGCTGCAGTGAAACGAGAGCAGTGTGGGATAAAGTCACTGAGATGTGCGTTAAATCGTGTTCCATAATTAAATGTTAAAAATTAGCGGGTTCCAAGATTAGTTGATAAACTTGTAACTCAGAGCTAATTAAAACTGTAGTTTGATTACCTCGCTATCAAGGCTGCACCAGAAACCTACAACAAGGCATATGATCGCTAAAGTAAGACATTATTTCCTAATAATAAAGTTAAAACGATCCATGATATTTCCAGTATTCATCACTAATATCAGAGTTCCGTGTTAAACTCCCTTAAAAGTCGAGTACAGACAGAACAGCTGTCTTTAGCTGTAATACTGACCTAATATTGGATAATAAGCATTAAGTTAGCAAAGTTACTTTTGACATACCACAAGTGACAAGTATCGTTGTTTGAAATTCGAAAATGGTTTATTTGTGTCAGTAAATATAGATTCAATTTGAAAACTTGGTGTTATTAATTAGATCTACATTTCCTGACTTAAAGGCTTTGTAAGCGTGGTTTCAAAGTTAACTTCTTACAGCTAGCAGACAGCTAACTGCTGTCCGCACACTACCGAGAAACAGCGACACTACAATTATAACAGTCTACAATAGAATAATGTGTTTTGATGAAGTTTGAATGTTTAACTAGAATTGTAATAATAATTGTAAGTGTTCCCTGTCTTTATCGATCTTTGCTTTTTGTAGTGTGCATTAATTTAAAGCGTTGCGCAACGCCTGTAAACTGAGCACTCCTGCCCCAAGTATCCCTCTGTAACTAAACTAGTGATAAACTTGAGCACTCGTGTTTTCCTGGAATTGTACAGCGATATACTTTCATGTTCCGAATAACCCATGTTTATTTGTTTGTTTTTAAAATAATATTTAAAACTCCAGGTTCACGCTGAACGTCATAAAGTCCGCTTATTGGTGTCGGTATTAACTGATGTCTAATTAAGAAATCGCTGAAGTCAGTTTATTTGTGTCAGATGCAGCAGAGTACACTCTGTTGAGCCTTCACACCAGCTGCATGGGGGGCAGGATATGTCGTAGTAGAATGTTTCATGTTTTTGTTATGAAAGGAAATGCTGCCGATGAAAGTAGCTTGGCCGATGCTCTGGCTCGACTCTGCAGCTGCTTTAAGGAAAACAACGTTGCCTTGTTTGTTAAGCATCACTTTATTGATTTTATTGCTTTGAAGGTAATCTGGTGCTCTTATAATTACGTGATTCCTCGCCATCAACACCTTCGGAAAAAACAAAGTAACTGATAATG
>JASGAU010356708.1:0-14734 GCA_030220045.1 Australoheros facetus | reverse complement strand
TAAATTGGTTTGATGTTCCGAAACACTTAAGTGTGACAAACATGCAAAAAAACAGGAAATGAGGAAGGGGGCAAACACTTTTTCACACCACTGTATTCTCTACCTCAGTCAGCAGAGATGACCAAAAACATTTTTGATCTCCAAAGCTTGGCTTGCTGACTATTTACTTCTCAAACCAAAGGATGTTAAGACCACAATTTCTATTTAGATCTCAGCTTCAGCATTCCAGTACTGCACCTCACCCTCTTTTTCACTCATCTGTCTGTCCCCTCACCTTGCCACCCCATCCCCATCCCGCCCAGCCCCCTTCCCTTTTTCTCAGTCGCTCAGCAACCATCCGTAATTAATGAGCTTTTACTGTTCGATCTGATCTGCCTCAGGATTGGACACGTCTGATAAGCCGAATGGAATATACACACAGTCCTGCCCCTCTCTGCTCAGCACTGCCTGGAAATATAATTACTTGAGAATGAATACACACTCATATGCACACACACTTTTACACACACAGACTGAGTAAGCCCAGGTTAATACAAATCTTTTTCCTCTTCTCTGCACTAATTAGAAATGTACTGACGAGTCATTTGTTTGGAAGTTGAATGCACTGTGCACTTGTTGTCGTTATTCAGAGACTCAGAAACTTAAATAATTAAATCTATGATACGCTTTAGTGAGCGTATGTGTGTATGTTAATGACATGCTCTAATGCTCTTAATGAGCATGTGACAGTGCCAGGGAGATGGAACAGCAATCCACATCTAAATACCACTCAGCTAGTCATTACCTAAACGTAATTTATCTCCTCTATGTCAAATGCCAGTTAACACAGTTGCTTATCAATCTGCCCCTATGGCAACACTCGACAGCTGTCAATTGACTGCTCAAGTGGTTCCTCATAACAACTTGGTCTCCGGCAAAGAATGATGCAGGTGCATGCATGTTTGTTTTTCTCATACATCTGACATGTGTAAGAGCATAAGCACATCCTATACAGGTGCTCGTTCAGTTTGGAGTGAAGCAGCACAGTCAGGTTTATTGCTGTGACCATAGCAACAGCTGTGAGTAGAGATGTAGATGGAGATGACATTTTTTTGTGGCGATGCACTGAATGTCGTTGTTCAGATGAGAGAGGAGAGTGAGGGTTGAAAACACAGTCGGACTGAGGGAGGGAGAGAGAGAGAGGAAGGGTAGAGAGGGCTGGAAGAAATTTTAGAGAAGACTGAGTGAAGGCTTTATTTCATATCCTTTTAGCTGTTTGCTCTACAAGCTGGCAGAGCTCTGGGATGGACTCGTTATGAGTTTTTAAAAAAAAATTTTTATTTTCTCTATGCCCCCATGAAAAGTGGCTTTTCCTGCTTATGGTGTTTCATATGGAGACATGATGGGATATGAGTGCATCAACAGAAGAGAAGTGCTATTCACCTGTTCAAATAACTTTAGAAAAGCAATTCGCCTACACTACTTTGAGCTATTAAACTGGACGTCTTCACTGTGTTTGTGCTGTTAGTGCCTTTTGGAGCATTTTTAATGGAATTATTTGACATATAATATGGCTTACTGTAAGGTATGTACACACTGCCCAAAAGGTTTTGTGTCAGTTTTGGTGAGTCAAATATCTAAATCTAGTAAATTATTAGTCTGTTGCTTAGCACTAATTAGCTGATATGTGTGTTTGTGCATTGCTCCCATACAGTTGAGGAATGTAACTTGCTAACCAAGCTAGCGTTAGCTGATGAAGCCCATGGGCCAGACCACTTTTTGGTCCATCTCAGGGTGGCAAAACATAATCATAATTTTTGAAAAGCTACATGTCTGTAGATGATATTTGGATATGATAGCCCTTCCAAAGTGGTAGCTTAGTCAGAGTTATCAGCTCATGAAGTTAACAACCCCTAAAGATAATTCAATTTTTTGAATACTGGTGTATATCTGGTTTAGGCTCATGGTACAGACATTTGTCAAGATTTATAACATATTGTGTAGTATCATTTTACAGGGGACCCTCTTGGCTTTTATTTAAGCCAGGTATTGAGTCTCTCTGACCAGCATAGAGGTCACTTGTGCTCTTTAAACCACAAATAATACAAATTTTCCTGCAATTTTCAGCTAAAGTAAATACTTACTTTTAACCCTGTGGCATCCGGGGACATCAGGGACATGAGTCATAAACTGCAATTCTCACAGGACTCTAAAGATTCAGGAAATGTATAATATACCCAAACTGTCTCTTTGTGGGAGGTAACTGTGAGCCGCACTTAGAGGCCACAGGTTTAGGCCAGAATTGGTTCTACCCAGAGCAATAAATTATAGCTTGGTTTTCAACAAAAGTCTACATACCTGTATGATATTTCAACATGATAATTCTTCTTAAGTAGTAGCTAGCTTAGTCATAATTATCAACTCTCATTGACAACATCCATGATTCAACAGAATTAAACTGTCTTGTCATTTTTATTGAACAGGATGCCATGAATTCTACAATACAGCAATGTAACCTATTTATAACAAACTCATACTGTATCAATTCTGTTTATTCCTCCTCTTCATTATTGTTATCATTATAGTTGGTCAGTTCCATGTCAGCTTCTACATCCTACTCTTCCTCTCTCTATCTGGTGCATGTTTGTAGCTTGCACATTTCTGTGCACTTCAGTCTGCACTTGCAGTCTGCTTGCAAGGCAGGAACAGTCAGAAAGCTTGCACACACTTTCAGGCCATGAGTGGTGGGGGTCCTCACATCCAGTCTAATATCAGCATACCTGTAAATAAGTGGAAGGTATTTCTGGAGCTTTAAACAGTACCTGCAAGGAGGGCATACGCTGGACTCTACTTCACCCTTTTTGTTGCAAAACATCACGTAAAGCAGATCATTGACATCACATATGCTTGATCATAGCACATACATGCTGCAGACAAATGACTCCATATTGCTGTATTATTCCTCTGATACATCCTAGGATGTTCCCAAGGTTTTGAAGAACTCTTGGAATGTCCCATTTCCTTTGACAACTTTAAATGCACAGAGTTTTCCTCATCCTGCAAATGCACTCATGCTATCACAGCCTGTGAAGGCATGTATGCTAACAAGAGCATCAGATAGGTCATCTCCAAGGAGCTGTGCAAGGTTGCTAATGTTGACGCAGCTTGTCCAATTCTGAGTGCCACATATCAGTTTATCTTCTCACAGTGTCCGAGATAAAGCATGAGGACATCTGTATCCTCGCTCAGAATAACAGTGGTTTGGAAGCCATTCTGGGTGGCATGTTTTGCATCTAAGAGCATACAGGTATCCGCTTCCTGATGGGAAGATTTCAGCTCTTCAGCAACATTCCAGCCTGTTTTCCTCAGCATGTCTCTCCAGCTGCTTGTCCTTAAGCCTTTGAAGGTTCTCTGGTTGCTTCCACTGGTCCACAATGAAAGTTATCAGGTCTGTTTTGCTTTCTGCATTACTTGGCAGTTTTTGCCACTACACAACCTTGTGTACCAGGGCAATGGTCTTCCACTGAGTGCTACTTGCTGAACCTCGACTGCATCTCTCAGCATTCTTGATTGATGTTTTCCTGTGTACATCAAACACCACATCTATCCTCTCACTGTGT
The DNA here is from genome assembly GCA_030220045.1 of Australoheros facetus. Lineage (NCBI taxonomy): Eukaryota > Metazoa > Chordata > Actinopteri > Cichliformes > Cichlidae > Australoheros > Australoheros facetus. Next base: position 11,135 of record JASGAU010356708.1, on the reverse strand, counting down.
CCTCCTTCATGCAGCACTGGCTTCAGCACAGATCCAGCAGTCTCTCCAACAGTCTTGCCATTGCGTTTTCAATTTTTGAACAAGGCTCATTCCATCAATGATGCATGCAAAAATTGCATGCAGACTGTTCGCCAGTGTCTTCAATGGCTGACCCTGATTTCTCCAAATCTCTTGCAAGAGTTAGTTTAGTTGTTAGTTTTCCGCAGCAAGCCATCTGCATTTAAAAGTGGATGGACCAAGTGGATGGGCCAGGACATCTTTAATGTGAAGATCTCTACTTTGTGAAACAATTATCATATGCCTGAAGAGATTTCTATCTGCTTTCAAGACCACCTCCTTGTTTTATGTTTGGGTTATTCTATTATTTGTGATGCTTGCGAATGTCTTTAGGTTCTGTTGTTTCATTGTATCATGGAATGTGGTTGTCTGAACTTTTTATATGCCTCCTCTCCAGTCTGGTGAGCTTGCAGCAGATCACTAGCTATGTTTGGTGACACAGTGATTCCTGTGGGAAGACTAATGATGTCTGACTGATGTGGACCTAGAGGGTTTACACAACTTTTTTCCATAAGTTCTACAAATGCATTGACATCTGCCCTGTCCTTCTCTATCCCAGTCTTCTGTAGATCATGTCATCTCACACTTTCTGTGGGCTCAATGTCGGTCATGTTCCCGAGTTGCCTTAGATACTGACTTCTGTTTCCTGAAGTGAGACAGTATCTGATCACTGCTTCAGTTTTCAAGCTGAGACCTTTGGTTCCTCCAGCTGTCTGAGTATCCTTGTTTACAGTCTCTTCAATTGTCTGGTCTGCTGGAATCTTTCCAAAAGGATTGTTCCTTCCCAGCTGGACAAGAAAACCACCCTCTACAAAGTGGGCATGAACATTAGGATGATCAATCTCGAGGCGAGACATTTGAGCATAGTAGTATGGTACTGTAGGTATCTGGCATAGTTCAGTTTATCATGGGCAAAGCATCATGGAATGATGGCTCTGATTGCTGCAAGATGCTTCATCCACTGTCCCACACTTGATGCTCAAATAGAACTGAGCAAAATCTCAACAATATCCACGTAGTCCCCATGAACTATAACTTAGTACTACACCAGGTAATGTCTGGCTCCAAATAGTCAACAAGGCTGCCAAACCATTAACATTGAACCTTCAAGTCCAAAACCAATGGGTGACATCACAAAGTCTGCGTCTGTCTTTTATCTGGTGTATGGTACTTACCCCACAGAGGTGTCTGTGACAACTCAAATGTCTAGTGCAGTGTTACGTTTTATTGTGAATAATGCAGCTGATAGTCCGAGGGGTGCATTTACATTTAGAGAGTTGGTGCCATGTGTGTTGCCTCCTGCACAATCTACATAGGCTGCTCCCTTGTTTAAACCATGGCATATTCCCAGTAGTGCGAATGTGTCTGAAGTGGACTATTTCCTGCTGTGTGCAACATGTGAGAGCTGTGGAAAATATCCTGACCTAATTCTCCCAAAAATTGTCCAAAGATTTTGTGTGGGAATAGCAATAGGGTAACTTGGCTGACATATGTTGGGAAATGAGCAAACATGTAGAAGAGCAAGTATATGTAGCATGGTATGCTTATCTTTTATGTGAAGTCTATTTTAAAGCATTGTTGCTGTTTTTTAGGCATGAATGTTTCACCGTGTTGACTACAGAGACTATCAAGTTGTTTCAAAAATAAATGCAAACAATCATTTGATTTGCTTAATACTCAGTCATGAACTGAATATGGTACCACTTCTGGTTTAAATTAAATTCACTGTAGCACTTGTAGTCACTGTGTGCCTCCTTGAAGCCTCAAAGAATGTGTTTCCTGCCTTGAAAATGGTTTTGAATTCATGATGTGATAACTGGGATTATGAATCTGAAAACAAAAATATTGTAATATTATTGTTGACCACACTGCTTAGCTGTGTCATAACAACAAACAGAATTTTGGTAAATTATTGATTTTCCAGCACCTCTCTAAAGTGAGCTTGTCTGATACAGTGACTGCAGTCTCTTTTTCCTGGATTGTTCTTTTTTCCCCAATGGGCAATGCTCCACTTGACTTCCCCTCCCACTCTTTATGTGTTCATCACTTTCCTTTCCACTGTGCAGGTCTCTGTGTGTAGTCTGTCTGTGGCTAATCTGTGTGTTAAGGAGGGCTGAATAAGCCTGTCTTTGTCAGGGCATTAGGTTTGGAGAGGATGAATACTTTAAATGATAAATAGTGGGGGTGAAGGTGGTGGTGTGTGGATTTGGAGTCATCTGGGGCCACTGTGCCCCTCTTTCATTACTGTCTTCCCTACTGTAATATGGCTTATATATGTAATCTGTATGTTACTTTCTATGTTAAAGGGTAATCTAAAAAATTCTCTATTTAGTAAAAACAATTGTTTTATCTGTCTTTTTTTTAATATTTGGTGGAAATCACCTAGAGGCATAGCCAAATATCAGGTGTGATCATACCATAAAAATAGAAAATCATGCCTTATTTAGATCTGGTTGGGTAGTCTGGTAGTCTGCTTGGGCAGTGCAATTTTTTTTTTTTTTTGCATGCCAGCATCATCTTCTTGACACAAGTGTAATGCTGAGAAGATTGTCTGTGATGTTGGTGTCACACCAAACAGCAGATTTCAGAGAAAGATCATGCAGGAGCATGCTCATCATTTTTTGACATCTACAAGGTTATGTGTTGTGAATTCATCCCCAGAGGGGCTACTGTATTGCCATGAGACATCTGAGGGAGCATGCCATTGCATGCTTGCATGTGGCCCACCAATCAAATCTTCACTCACCAACTGCCCTATTGGTCAAATTTGGCTCCACTCCACTCAACTTTGCCCTCTTCCCCAAAGTGAAATTGATTGGTCAGCATTTTGATGCATTGAATGGGATCTAGTGCACATTACAAATGCATAAGTGCAAATTGTAAAAAAGGGATTTTCAGAGAGTGTTTTATTACAATTAAAACTCCACTCACTGACAAGTAATTGTTAGAGTAGAGAGAAAGAGATCATGAGTAAAATCACTTGAAGAGGTGACTTTGGAACAGCTCAGGTTGAGAATTTGGAGACAAAGTTAAAGATGCAAGGTTGAGATGGTTTGGACATGTGCAGAGGAAGGATAGTGGGTATACTGAACAAAGGATGTTGAAGATGGAACTGCCAGGCAGGAGGAAAAGAGGAAGAGCTCAGAGAAGATTTATGGTTGTATTGGAGGAGGACATGCAGAGGGTTGGCATGACAGTGGAGGATGCTAGGGTGAGATGGAGGCAGATGATCCGCTGTGGTAACTCCTAAAGAGAGCAGCCAAAAAAGAATAAGAAAAAGTGAAAAACATTTATTTTCTAGCCTCTTGTTGGTGCTTTTAACATGTTCTTTTTACCCTGTGTTCACAAAAACAATCTTGCCTTGAAGGCACGTAAGTGAGAAGATGAGATGTAGCCTACATCTCAGCTGCAGCATTTTCTTGTCTGATTGAAGGAAAATCACTGAGCTGAGGATGAGAGTGATGTATACTTTAGTTAAGTGAGGAAGAGAGGATTCTGCTATTAGGTGGAATGTGGTAACTCTGCGAGAGGAGAGGAGGGGGTAGCGGCAGAGTGAGAGCGAGCCGGGCAGGGTGGGGTGGCGGTGGTGGGGGGGCTAGGTTGCTGACTCGGAGCTCTGCTGCGGTGAGCTTTGAGCTAGCGACTCTCTGAGCTTTCTGACTGCTCATGTGTCTGTACACTGCTGTGGTGCAGACCGTATCCTAGCCACGCTAGCCTTCCTCCAGCACTTTAACAGCTCAGTCAGTCTGCAGCTCCCGTGTATTTCAGCGGCAGCTAGGCTCTGCAATCTTTAAGTGTCTCTGTTTCTAGCTGAGGATTTCCTGTCTCTGGAAGGATTTTCTTCTCTCTCTTTCTGACCAAAGCAGACAGAGAAGGAGAAGGACAGATAGTAAGAGGAGAGGAAGACAGGAGAAGGAAGAGCAACAGTGGGCCGGGAGTGACCTTCGTGGTGTGGTGGCAAAGCAGAGGAGGAGGAACGGGACTAAGCAGAGGATCTATCAGGTGTGTGTCAGAACTTAAAGGGATGAGTAAGAGAGAGTCTGCTGTGTGTTTGAATGTGTATTCAGATGCTGTGACACAGTGGAAAGGATTACTTATACGAGTTAAATGTTTTAGGGTGAGTGACTCAACATGTAATTTGTTCAGTACAAATGTTCAAGTTAGTGCTCAGTACAAGTTAGTTCAGTAAGAAGTACAACACTGAGGGAGAGGAGTTGTAAGAGAAGTAGATAAGCATTAAGAGAGAGATATTCTTCTATGACATGTTGTAGATGAATACATCCTCACAGAAGCCAGATATAGAGATGCCGATGTGAAAAGAGCAAGAGGAAATATAAATGGAGAATACTTGAAATGGATGGAGCAGGAGAGAGAGGGAGATGTATGTTGTGCCAGCCAGACCTCAGTGAGGATGATGGACGTGCTTGTGTGTGTGTTTTTTTTGTTTTTTTTTTCCTCACTGGCTTGGACTTGGCTGGCAAGAAAAACGTCTGTATCAGGAATATCCATCACTGTGGGCTGGGCGCTGCCTCAAGGTTGCAGGCTAGAGAAGTGTGCTCTCACAGATATTTGGACGCATCTGTGTGCCTTTTAATTAATGTAATTTGTCCTTCTGTGGAGTAATATAGTATTAATTCTTTTTTATAGGCACTGATGGGCTGGAGTCTTCATTATGAACAGATTCTGTGTGTTAGAGCTCTGCCTCACTACAGTATTTGTTGCCAGATAAGAAGATACAAAGCTTTTTAGCTAAAAATATTTGGAGGATGTGACTTTCCCTCAGTCATAACGTGTGGATTCTGTGCTGCTTTTTAATTTTGCTCTTTTGTTGCACCTTCCTGTATTCACTTTTGTCATGTTTGTGAATGTTTGCTCAATGACACCTCAGCAGTACAGGATCAGTTCTGTCTAGTTTATGTTGGGAAACCTTCAGGATCATTTTTTTTTTTCAAGAGTTAAATCAGGAATTTTAGACATTCTTAGCACTAGATCTCTACCTAGCACTCTCAGCTAGGTGGGGACATCTAAGACAAAACATGCAAGTCATTACATTGGCTTCAAGCCAGTCAAGTGCATCAGTCATTTCTTGTCTGTCTACATTTTGTGTGCATTTATATGTTCAACAGCCAGAGCCAGAATGTGAGGCCCAGAGGTACATGTGCTGTGGGTGCATGAGTGTGAATGAAGGATTTGGTCTGCATGCCTTGAGGTTGGTCCCATTCAGTATCTGTTACTTCATTTCCTTTTTCCTTTCTGACAACCCGCCATGTCTGTCTTAGGTAACAACTTGACTTTGACCTATTGAGAACTGGTTCAGATGGATCTGTGACTCAGCAGCAGGCACACACTTATCTACTTACACATATACAAACACTTTGCTAGTCTTGAGGTTATTCAAATTTTGGCTTTCTTCTCTATTTCTATAGCTCAAAATTGGCACTGTGGAAACTGGCACTGATGTAGGGTGGATATGAGTGGTAATATTACTTTGTGTGAAAATAACAGAGGCCTATTGTACTGGCAGCTGTAATATTACATTGTTTGTGGTGCTACATTTTCTGTGTACAAGTGTGTCTGAATGTGTGTACAGGTGCTGTGCAGCTCTCATAACTTTCTACCCTCCATACAGCAGAACATCATTTGTTAAACCAAGAGGGGAAAAATCCAATTACATTCTCCTTACACTGTCTGCCAACAAAGAGACAGGCTTTTTATATCTTTGATTTTACAAATCTCTTTCAATCATCAAATGGGCCAAATGTACCTAAAACGGTATGCTTTTACTGTATTCATTTGGCATGCAGCATGGCTGTGGGATTGAGAAAGTTATGCGTGCATAAATGTGTGTATGTTTGCAGAAGTGTGTTATCCACGTGGAGGCAAAGCTTTTCCTTGATAGATCCTGACAGAATTCCATTTACTATGTAGGTGTTTACTATATAGCCTCTATGGATGAAGTTTGCTTTGAAGAACTGTAGATGTGTGTGAAGGCGTGTGAATGAGCAATATAAATGCACATATATCTTTTATGGTATTTATGTATATGCATAATGGGTGAAGGCTCTATAAATGCATATATTTATCGGATGTACTATGTCCTTTTGTGTCCTTTATGTGTTAAGAACCTTGGTCATGGTAAATGAGGGAAGGATGAAATGAAAGGAAGAGAGCTTCTCTTCTTCCATTCCTCTCTGGTGCTGCTTTGTGCTATCATGGCTGTAATGAAGGCTCATTTATCTCCATCTCAGCACAATCTCATCATTCACACAAGGCCTGCAGTAGCTCTGGAATGGGGATGAGTGGGTATTGTTTAGGGGATGGTCATGTATCCATATGTTGTCTGAGGATGAACGCTTGAAGTAATACAGATATGGACCTGTTGATGTACCTGTTGAGGGGAATGAGTGAAAATGGGCCAGATTTGATACAAAAGGGCAATGTTTTGTGTGTTTGGTCAGCATTGTTAGGGCAAACTCTCAGCATGAAATTGGATCAATGAACATGGATTACATCCAGAGGTCAGGTTAAGTAAGCATCCATTTGAAGTGCGGAGCCACCTCCTTATCCTGGAGCTGAGAGGGATTGAATGGAATAGGCAGATTGGGAGACAGACATACAGTGAAACAGAAGGATGTGTGTAGAGAGATAAAGGCTGAGTAATGTCATCATAGACCCCATGTCCTCCAGGTCTGATTAAGAGCCTCTCTGAGCATTCCCAGACACTGTGCTGTGATAGGCCAAGGTCACTGCGAATCACTGCACAGTGCTGCAGATTGATGCTTAACTCCGTCAGGAAATGGCACAATCTAATTTAGCCAGTGGGCTCCCTACCTACTTCAGATGAAGAGGACGATTCCCCTCACCCTGGGGCCTTTTGAGGAAGTTTGTGTGTGAATGTCTGCTGGCTTGCAGCCTGTGTAGTTGAGTTATTGCATGCATGTCTGGATGCAGTCTTTCATTCTGTGTGCATTCTATTAGTTCTCTCCATGTGCTGATCTTTATGGATGTGTTTCAGTTTAAAAGTGTTCCTGTCTGAGTGTGTGTATACCTCTCATACAGTATGTGTGCATCACCACACTTGTCAGCATGTGGTTAAGAAAGGCAATGTAAGTGATTGGCAGGCTATGATATTAGTTTGGGAATAATAAGACTGTGATAACTTGGCAGTGTTTGCCTCCAGAGAGTGACTCCCAGGTAATCACATTGACTCAACACAATCACGGTCTTGCATGCCAGTGCCCAGGACAGGACGAGGCTCTTTTTCATTTCCTCTTATGAATGTCATGAGTCCTTGTATGTGTAAAGTGTGTTTGTGTGTGTGTGTGTGTGTGTATGTATGGGAGTGATGCAGTTTAGTAGCTTGGTTATGAGCTTAGATTTCTTTTGGATGCATTTTGAAATCTGTTATGTCCCCAGGTAGGTGACAAAGAGTTTACAGATATTGAAGTTGCATTACAAAAAAGCTTAAAATATTGCCATATATTTCTGTACTGTACTGTCAGTTTCTAGATTGGGAGAAGTGCTGGTATGGTACGGAAAATGATTCAACATTCATTCATTTGAACAGTCCACTATTTCAAGCATTTAATTGTATTGTAATTTGAGATGCACCAATTGTAATTTTTTTGGCCATTTCTGATTTATTTATTTTTTCTGAGTGTGACCCGCTGATACAGATTTTAGCTGATCCCTAATTTGTTTTCCCCTTAGAACTAGAACTGGTAGCATACACAAAGAAAAATCAACTTTTCTTCAATGCTATATTTTATTTTCATAATAAAAAAAATGTTTAAACTTTACAGTTTCTCCCAAACTGCAATAACTCACTTAAACAACTGAAAATAAAGTGCTCTGGTACTGGAAACAGGTCCAAATAATTGACTGAAAATGAGCTACTGTACATCTGCCTTTTCCTGACAGATTGTACCTCACCAAAGAAAAGCAGACAAAATTTGCATAACAAGACAAATGTCAGTTACTTAAATTTTCCAGTATGTTAATAACTTCACCAGACAACAGGACTTTTTCCACTCAATTTTCCTCCTAACTACTTTGATCCTTTGCTGCAGCTCGTGGGTGGCTCTGAGCTCTGATAGCTTTAGCTTTACCCGCTTTCTCTTTGTTGACTTTTTAAAAAATGTCCATGTTCAGCTGGGTGGGGGTTTATTTAAGTGTCTGATTAGGTTTGTCGGTACAAATGTTTTCATGGTGTTCTCCCCACAATTTACTTTGGCAAACTTTGAGTCTTCACTCATCAGTAAAAAACTTCCACGCTAATGACATGTTAGCAAGTGGCTGTGAGTATTTGCCTATGTGGCTGTGCATGTGTTGTGCATACTGTACATGAAACAGATGTTTCTCAGATGTTTGTGAGACTGACTGGCCGGTCCCGGTCTGGACCAAGAATGCTGAAATTGTTTAATTGTTTAAATTGTTTAAAACCTGTTTGTGCATACATGTCTACTTGTGTGGACTGTCATAAGTTTGAGAACTTTGTACTCTGGACTTCTTGAGCCAGCGATCACTTCTATAAAAGTACTGTGAACGCAGAACAAAGCCTGTTTACAGAAAACAGAAAAGGCTGGCCTCCCTCTGAGACAGAAGTTTAGAAATAATGTTGGTGCAACCACAAAGTGCACAGTNACGCCAGACGGATCCAAGGGTCTGTAAGTGAAATGCATTGCAGCAGAAACTTAAACATCAATTATAGTGATGGAATATGGTAGCGTTAGTTGTGGTACACTTACACTATCTTCTTTGTGGATAGGAGATGTATACAGTATTGACATAGTATGTTGTTCTTTATTTAGCCAGCAGATATTTTCTCTCTTTACACAATCATAAATACAGGCATATTTTTAATCATCATTTTCATTAATTAGCATTTTGATTATTTATCTCCTTTTTACTCATAATTGTGAGAACTGCCTAGTTTCCTTAAATTGCTCATTTCATCTACAGTCTAAAGCAACTGCATATGGAGACATTGCAACCAGTAAACCATTTTGCAGGAAAAATTAGGTGATCATTAACTATTGACTACAATTAACTTGTACCTATCTTGCCTTTACAGCACAAACACTTTTTTCTTTGGTCTTAATAGTAATTACTGATATTGCTCACCAACTAAACAAATACAGGATAACATGGATTAAAACTTTAATCTGATTATTTTTTTGTCCCTTAAATTATTTTTTCAGTCAAGCATTTAGTCTATGAAACAGAAATCCAGAACCCAAGATAATGTCTGCATGTTGCTAGTCCAAAGCACTGAATAATGATCGATAAACAAATAATATTCAATCCAAATATAGAATTTTTTAAAGCACCAAATTACTTGTATTAGAGAAGCTGGAAATGAATAAATATAAATAAATATACTAATGATAAAATAATTTTAATCATTAGTATATTCCTTGTCAATTCACATGTTTTTTGTGCTGTGCCTGCAAGCCCAAAGGTAAAGATTCTGTTATGTTTACCTATTCATTGGTCAATGCTTATGCAAGTGGTTGAGGAATGTGCACTTCTGAGAGGAATAAAGAGAGGAGAGGAAAAATCGTGAGTAGAGGTTGTAAAATAAAGGGCGTGCTATCAGGAATTTTAACATAGGAGAGTCTTTAGTGGTGAAGAGAGAAAGCAGAGAACAAGGTGGACCAGGGTAACAGTATAGCTGAGCTGGTGGATCGATAATACACTCGCTGATCCATAACATATTAATAGGAGGGAATACATTATTACTGTTAAGAGATGTCAGGTGGACAGGACACACACACACACACACACACACACACACACACACACACACACACACACACACACACACACAGCTGAGTAGGGTGAGGGCCACAGCACTGCGTCTGGGCACAAAGCCAAAGGGAACCGCTCAGTCGTCTCCTTTTTTTTTTTTTTTTTTGTCCTACCTCCAGTGTACCCTCTCTGTCCATTTCATTCCCTGTCTTAATATCCTGATTGAAGTGGTCACCTTTGCCTGTTGTCGTTAATGAGCAGCAGGTGTCCGAGTGCAGCTCAGCCGACCATGGCCCCAGGAGCCAACTCGCAGTTGTGCTTCTTCTTTTTCAGCCTGGAAAAAAGGAAGAAACTGCAGTTCAAAGCAGTTTAATGGGTTTTCATTACTGCTTATAAGGAAGAGTAGAAATATAAGCGAGGAAGACAGAAGGCAATGTTGGATGTGTCATTCATAGTGTGATGTTAGGGTGGTTTCCACAATGATACTGCATTGTCTTACTGTGTTGTCAATGTTCCAATGCAGGAACACCCTGTTTATTGAGTAGTGCCACATTTTTATATATATATATATATATATATAATTGTAACCTTGCCTGTACATAAATATACTAAATAAATTGTAAACCCAGTATATGGTACAGTGCTAAAGTTGCAGAGGTTTTGCTACATTTTAAATTCACATGAGCAGGCATTAACAGTGTGTTCTTACGTGTCATGAATGAATGTGTGTGTATGTGTTTGTACAGTTGTGTTGTCACACTTGTTCTGTACTTTACATTTTGTGCTGCCTGCTATGCCATGTCTGAGAGCACCGTTCGGGCTGTGTGAGTTGTTGCAATTCAGTGCAATGTAGTGCAGCAGAATGTGCGCTTTGAATACACAACTGTAACCGCGAGGCTTGACAATGAAGGTGAAAAGACCAAACGGGTATTCTGGGAATATAATGATCAGAATGTCTCCAAAATCTTTTCCTTTACTCCCTCTTATTTTTGTGCTAGTGCTGAAAATAACACTGCAGTGTTACCATTCTCCACTGCACAAGCAGTTTTGCCAACACTGGACAACCCCTCTGTAGAGTGCTACAGTGGGGTTGTCCAGTGTTGGCAAAACTGCTTTTGCAGTTAACAAAAGATTCTTCATAAGAAAAATATTGCTTTTCCTTCATGTAAGAAATGTATCATGACTGTGCAAGTGTACATGTGTCCTTCCTAAGTAATCAATCTTTCTTCACTGCACGGTGGTGCAGTGGTTAGCACTGCTGCCTCACAGTTAGAATACCATCTGGAAGGCCTGGGTTCGATTCCACCTTGGCCCAGGCCTCTCCCTCT
>JASGAU010356702.1:0-12677 GCA_030220045.1 Australoheros facetus | reverse complement strand
ACACAATACTGAGCCTCATTTTGACTTGTTTTAAGGACATTACATCAAAGTTGGATCAGCCTGTAGTGTGTTTTTTTTACTTTAATTTTGTGTGTGACTCTAAATCCAGGCCTCCATTGGTTAATAAATTTGATTTCCATTGATGATTTTTGTGTGATTTTGTAGTCAGCACATTCAACTTTGTACAGAACAAAGTATTCAATGAGAATTTTTCATTCATTCAGATCTACGATGTGTTATGTGAGTGTTCCCTTTATTTTTTTGAGCAGTGTATTAATTTAAGCTTAAACTTCTTATCTTCTTATGTTTTTCTTTTTTTTTAATTTATGGCAGAAAACTCTCTTGAACTGCCAGTCAAATGAAAACCAAAATGATCCTTTTTGGTTAAACTTGTTCACGGCTCATCTCAGATCTCACGGAGGATTTATGGCACTGTGTTTGTGTCCGTTTGTGTAAGCTCTTTAGAATGACCCATTCCTTCACAAATATTTGTAAAGGCAGAGTGCATGGCTGCATGCTTAATTTTACATGCCTGTGGGAATATGGACTGAAAACACCTGGATTCAGAGATTAAGAGGTGTGGACCAAAACTTCCATCCACATAGTGGATTAATAAGTATCCTGCTTGCTGCTTCTGCTCCATCAAATTTTGGATGCAAATACTGTACTTTGTACTCCATAACATTTATTTTAAAGCTTACTTACTTATTTATTTTGTAGTTATTAAAATCCATTCATTTTCTTCTGATTATCTAATTCAGGGTCATGGTTGAGCTGGGCCTGTACATATCCTGGCTGTCATGCAGGGAGAGGCAAAGTATACCAATCTATCGCAGGACTAACACAGAGAGAGACTACTCACAATCACATTCACACCCACAGCCAATTTAGATACACTAATTAAGATAGCATGCATGTCTTTGGACTGTGGGAGGAAGCTGGAGTGCTCAGAGAGAACCCATGCAGGTGCAAAACCTGCAAACTACATCCAGAAAGGTCCCACTTGGCCAGTGGATTCAAACTCACAACTGTGCTGCCAGTTGTTAAAATATCAATCCAAAATAGATAATTCTATATTATTATAGCTCAGATGCAATAACAAAGTTATCTACACATGAAAGTCATATGATTCTGCTGTTCTATTTTATTGCACTATTATTTAAGCAGGATTCTGACATCTATCTCGTTTCATCACTTTGGAGCAGTTATTCAATGCTAAACTCGGATGCAGCCACTTTTCATCTAATACCATCTGTTACTGCTGTGCATGAGCCTGAAAATCACCCCCATGGTTTTGGTTGTATTTGTATGTGTGAGTGTCATTCTGTCTGCAAACATGACAGCTCAGAAGGTTTTGGATGAACTCTGATAAAACTTTGTAGAGGTGCAGAGTGGGGTCGTGTTGACAGTCCATTAAAATCTGACTTCAAGGTCAGCCTCATGATTTACTGGTCCAAAAGACTGAGCTGAAGGTCAAAGTGATAATAATGCTTTTTAGTGCTATTTAAACTTATGTTTCTTACTGCCATTGTTTGTATTGGCAACATTTAAGAAATTCTAAATATCAAATTATACTTTGCATTAAAATCATGTCACATTTGACCTCTGACTTCACTTTCACATTTCACATATGCCTTTCTTTCAAGTTTTATCTTTAAAGCAAGCATTGTCAAGAGAGAGAGAATGAGCTGCATAATATTATATTATATAATAAGCTCAAGCTATTCATGTCCTGTTATTTACAAATCACTGCCTATTATCCATGAGGTCATGGATAATAGACAGTGATTTACATAAACTTCTGTCGTGCTCCCCTGATCTGATTTGTACTGCACTACAAACTTCTTAAAGTACTTTAAAAAGAACAAAGAAAACAAAATACATATCAAATACATATATAAAATAATGTTCCTTTAAATGGAAATACTTCCCAGAGTGTTTGCGCTCTTGTTTGCAGCTGTTTTCAAACTTGTGTTTATTTCTGATCAAATATTCTCATTCCCCCCCGTAAGACTTATTTCAGGTAGGATTATAGTTCAGACGTTTACTTTTACTTGTTGCGTTGCTCAGTTTCGTGTCCTCAGATGAGGTATAGGGAGGGGAGGGGTCTGGGGGTTGGGTTGTTCTTCCTCCTCCTCCTCTCCTCCTCCTGTCCCTCCATGTGTTCGATCTCGAGGCGAGCGCATAGTGACGTCAGATAGGGCTGGTCTTGCCGTTTATTAGCCAGCGCAGCCTGGTGCCAGGTTGCAAGCGCGTCGCACTGCTGCTCTGTCCGGTCAGCGGCAGAGAGGGGTGTCCTACTAACTCCACCAAAACTTTTCCCGAAACTCAGTCATCAGAAAAAAAAACTGACTGAATGACTAAAGTGTCGCAACTCGCTTCACTCCCGTTTTAATGAAACGTTAACTACTTCATGTTCATTCTTATTTTTTAATTTTTTACCTAAGACTGAGGCACTGACCGCACATCCACTTTGATAAGTTTTGAATGAGCCGGGTCACGTTTGCGTAAAGATTTTTTCCTTTATTGTAATTTCACGTTCGGATTTTTTTTTTTTTTTTTTGTACTTTTCATTTAAGACTCGTGATGGCTGTCCTGTCACTAGCTTTACTACTTGTAGGATTTGTACTGACTTCAGCTGGCAAGGTAAGTGTCTGTACCGCTTCGCTGTTGCCTCCTTTTACGCATATTCATATGAGCAGTTTGCCTCCCATACGGAACCCCCGTTAATATTAAATGAATCCAGCTGTAAAGCGGAAAAAAAAAATGTAGCGACACAACTACAAACTTTAGGCTCTGTAAACTTGAACACTTGTGTGAAATACATGCTGACACTGCCGGAGTTTTGTCCTCTGGATGTAAAAACAGGCATTTTCGTACATTTCTTACAAGCAGCACAGCCCACAGAAAACTCCAGAGTTGTTGTGGTGTTACCGCTGGACAGCTCACACTTTTCCTTTGGGCTTGTGCCGCATTTAACGAGCTCTTTTCTCTCTTTCACAGGTTGGCGAAGTAGATAGAGAAGGTAAGTCCTGCTTAATTTGTCTTCATTTTGTTAATAATTAGATCTGTGTTGTAAAAAGCCAGAGGAGTTTCTCCCCAGTCAGAGAGGAAACTCATGAGGACAGCTTGGTGCGCTGAGATCAAAGTGGGAGGGGAGTTTGTGTGTGAGGAGCTCTGTAATATACCCCTCACCCTCCCCTACCACCCTACACACAGAGTCCTCTATCTGACATACACACTTATATTGCATTCACAAGCTGCTTCAAGGGCTTTGTTATACAGGAAAGAAAAATCCGCTTGTAGATCCTACACATCTGTTATCCATTCTGAGGTTAAGGAACAAGTGAGCTGCAGCAGTGTCCACGTAGGATCCTTTTACACTGGCCCTGATCTTCTGAACACCTCCAGGGCCTTCACACAGCAGGATGACAGCTGGCTGTGGGCTGAACATTTGCGGTTCCCTGTTGCTTGTACTGTGCCACTGTTTGCTCCATGTGGCCATTAGCGGCCCTGTAAAGCAGTTTTCTTACTCGTTTGGTGTTTTTTCCCCTAATTTGCCACTTCTGTTTCTTTTCCAGGCAGATTTCCTTTGATCAGATTTGAATTCCTCTGGTTTGAATTAATAGATGAGAAAGTAAACTTTTTGGCTTTTCCTGCTGGTTACTCTTTGTAAAAAATAAAAACAAAAAATACATTTGCTTGCTGGTAAATAAAGTTGTTTGCAAATAGTTGAAACCTTGATTTGTTTTATGGTTAACTCCTGATTATCAGCGCATCAAATCCTGCCTTTGGGAAATCTGAAATACACCAAGTTGTGGGAATAGTGGAACTAGTCTCACTTGCAGCTTGTCACATATGGGTGCTTGGTCAGGACACCTTGACATCACATTTAAATACATTCACAAATGTGAATCTTAACTTAACCTGAACCAAACAATGATAGAAAACAAATTAAATTAAACAGCAAAGATCAGAACTTGAAGCCCCTAAAATGGAACACGTGATGCAGTTTTGTGATCCTTTGCTTTTGGCCAAGGCAGGTGTCCCAAAGCACCGACACAAAGTGCATGCCGCTGTGATGTCAGCAGCTTCTATCAATCAGTATTTGATGACTTGGATGAGAATGGGATACAGGATAGCAACCGAATCCTGCATTTTTTATTTTTTTTTACCTTAGCATATCAGTGTTCACGTTCTCATCTCAAACTAACTGTTCCAAGATTTATTGTGACCATGTTCATAACATGGTCATCTCAGGAGCACAGCTCCCGCACCACCTGCTGTTCAAGCTTTCTGTTTGCGAGGGGCATCCAATCAGAAGAAAAGTGGCTCTAGGGGTGGAGGATGGAGGCTAAAACGGCTCATAACAGACGGTAGATGAACTGAGGCTCAGTACAGGATGAATCAGCTGCAAATCTGATCTCGCAGTTTAAGAGACATGTTGTTTTGGTAAACTCATGTTAACTCTTCCTCCTTAGTTTCTATTATCGCAGACCTGCCCTGATAACGCATTGTTCACATTCTTTATTTACCTACTGGTAAACATTTTTGTGAGTATAAAGGATGGAAAAAGGAATTTGTCACAAAAAGGAGTTGGGCACATTTAGGTGTGCTGATTGTGTTGTTGAGTCTGTCTCATCTCACTGCATTTTCTTATCAACAGGCTGCATTCAGCAGGCTGAATAGAACAAATGACAGCAACTTTTTTTTTTTTTTTGCTGTTTAGATAGTTTGGTGTCTCTAATGAAAGTAAGAGGATTGTGAAAATGTGCACAAATATTTTTGTTTATGTCTCAGTGACTCCAAGGTGAAGAAAAATTAATTCAGTTTTCTGGAAAAGGTTCAAGTTTTGTCATGTTCTTCTTTGTTAACTGAAGAAAGGAGTGTGATTCACACAAAGTGCCTGAGATCTGTCATCTGGCATCATCTGCAGTCAGATTTCTGGCTGTGGATCTGGTTCCAGACAGTTGAGCAAATGTGACTGACCTGCAGCACCTTCATCCCGCTGGGTCGTGGCTAAAGATTTCAAGTAAAGATAATGTAGTGGTCACTGTTTATTAGTTCTTGAATGGCAGCTGGTTGTGTCAGGGTGTGACAGACGTTAGTGTGATTTAACCAAAGAGCGTCTCAGCTGGTGTAGCATCTTGATGAGCTTGGAATGAAGCAGGTTTTCCAACTTGTTTCTTCAGCCTTTTCATACTTCATACTGTATACACCTGAGAGTAATGTAATGAATGCTTTTATAAATGGATTATCTAAAAATGTGTATCCAAAAACGCTTGCTCCTCCATTCTTTTCATGGCAGCCTTCTTCCTTACTTTGCTTTCGAGTATAGCTGGACTTCACTAATCCATTTGCAGTGCACTTAGACTGTGATATTCAAGGTGTTGTTGGATCACTTGGATTGATTGCTTTATCTTTCTGTGCCAGGATTTCATAGTTTAGGACAAAAACTGCTTATTTCTAGCACAGCGTCTTTATCTTTGGATTTTCTGTGTGTTCAGCTTCACAAACTGAGGTCATAGATCAGACTATCAGCAGTTTCAGGACTCTGAGCTGTACAGCACCTCATACCTAGGTGACAAATTAAAGAAAAAACCAGTATAACATGTCTCTGAACCATACTCTGTATTATGGTGTTACAATGATGGTGCTAGAGGTGTTCGGTATTCAGTTGGGCAGAAATGTGGCTAGAAAGCGCCACAACACATGAGTCATGTTACTGTTACACTCATTTATCCTTTTTAATGAGACCTTAGTAAATTTTTCTTGCGCATTTCTATCACGTATTCATGTTTTTCCTATTTTGATTGGTTACTCATCGTTATCTTTGCCGGTCATGTACTTTGTATCAACATATTTTTTGCTCTTTATGGACAACTGCAACAGAGGTTCCTGTGACACACATTTGTGCTGGTTAGACAACATCAGCAGCTCAGGCAAACCTACCAGTTTAATGCCAGGATCTGATGTTCTCAAGCAAAGGTGTTGGAGAGGTGCTATATAGAAACAACAGAGGGACCAGTTTCCCTGCTTACTAGGAAGTGAACTGAGAGGTTGTGTTCTTTGTCTGTCAAGTCAAGTCAAGTTTATTTATAAAGCACATTTAAAACAACGTCTGCACAGTAGCTCTGCAAAGCCAACCCACAAACCTTGCCCCTTGCTTCTTTGAGTGTTGCACACATTTTTGGATGGATCGTAAATCATATTCAACTAAAAATATCAAGCAAGATGGGAAGAGAGAGAGAAAAAAAAGATAAATGAAAGCTAAAATCTGCATCAGGAATAGCCAGTCACTCTACATCCCTGAAGAAATAATAATTATGGAGCTTAATTAGGATGAATTGTCAAATTTGAAGGGAGTCATGTTTTTTCAGAGTAAGCACCATTTGTAGGTGAAATACTAACAAATTATAGTCACAGTCACAGTCCAAAGACATGCAGTTACTGGGGTTATGTTAACTGGTGATACTAAATTGCCCCATAGGTGTGAATGGTTGTTTGTCTCTCTGCGACAGGCTGATGACCTGTACAGGGTGTACCCTGCCTCTCGCCCTATGACATCTGGGATAGGCTCCACCCCCATGAACTGGATGAGCAGAAGAAGATGGATATTTGAATCTAATATTTGCAGCTCAGGTCATTTATCTTATCCTTTTCCCTGAAGCATAAATCTCCAGCATTGTCCTGCAAACGTGAGCTTTTGCTGATGTGTGCAATGATCACTTGGTGAGAAGCAACAGAATGGCTTTATTTATTTTTCTCTCATGCAGCCTCTGTCTGCGCAACTTATCACACTGAGCGACCAGTAAACAGCAGCTCATTGAAAAGGTGCCACTGATAAAGCAGTGAGACGTGTCTGTGGTGGGAGAGCAAGATCGAGCTCTGCAGCGTAGAACCGATAAGTTTGTCATGATTTCACACATAATGCTTTTTTCCTTTCTTTTTAATAAGTTGCATGAGGTGCATGAATAAACTCACTCAAGCTAACGGGTTGCTGAGTTGGAAAAACTGAGCTGAACTGAAGTCTGGTGATCAACTCAGGAAAAAGAGTGTCTGAATCACCCCCCTCAACTGAATATCTACCCAATAAAATAATATTTAAGTAATTAAATATTTGAATCCAGTTGCAGTAAAGTCCTACAAAAACACACTGTTCTCATTCTATCTTAGATAACATTTTTAGTGTATTTTGAGGTTTAATTGGTGCTTTTTTAACCATTAAAGAAGCAGCTTGGGTAGATTTATATATATTTAAATAGATATGGTACAGTTTATAAAACATCGCTCACCACCTGCTTTTATTAGGATTATCTGACTTATCTGTTTACAGCACAACCAGAAAATTTTGCTTTCTAATTTCACCACAATTAAAAACAGTTGCATTTGAAATCTGTTACATATGGAGCTGGTTGTTTCTGAAGCATCATCAAACCAAAGTCATTTCTTTTGCTCAGATGCATTTTTGATGAGCGACTGTGGCGTGTGCTAACTGCTGCAAGCCGACTTGTGTATCTCCAGTTTAAGACTTTACACGTGATGCAGAAGAGAAGTCGTCTTGTTTAGGAGAGCAATCTGAATCCAGTGCAGGAATGGCAGATTCCATATGCATCACATGAAAACACGATTACTTGATAATTTTGATAATTGTCAGTATTTAGCAACATTGATTTATGTTTGAAATCAGTGCTTAAATCAAAGTCTGCATTCTAGCTTTCAGAAACCTTTCTTTAAGCGGGAGAAATGGTTCTTTTCCTCATGAGGATTAAGCAGTGCCTGCTCTTTAAATGCACTAATGAGCTGAACTAATTTTTGGCTTCTTTTTGATGTATGGCACTATGTCTTCTCCCTGCTAAATTCACTGTGTGGAAAAATACATAGTACTCTGAGCAACTGATGTAATTTTTTCCAAATATGTCGAGTATCAGGCAGCTAGCTCTGTGCCATTGTTGTTTTGCAGAAATGTTAGCGTGATGTAACAAAAAAAGGCTCTGGATGGTTTTCCAAGTTCAAAAACCTGCAGGTTTCTTGGGTCATGCTGGGGTGCCCTTTTCACGTCTTTTTTTTGCCTCTTCAGGGTTTTGTGTGTTTCATCAGTGTCATTGTTGTAATTCGGCTTCAGGAAACCTGTTTTGCTTTGAAGGCTTCTCAAAGAGGTCTTTTCTTGACATCACATGTATTCACATGTGTGCGCACTGATTGTGTGCAGTCATGCCCTCAGATATGTAATTTTAGTTTCCCCATTGACACCTGTTTGATGTTTCCTGGTCAAAACCAGTGAAATAATTACAAGGTTTCAATATTCTTGTTCGATTTTTTTTCCAGCCAGGGCTTTTTGAACGTTGCACTCTTGGAAAAGCAAACCAAGCTCGGCTGGAACTTTCCTAAATCTGAAAGTGTTTGAAAGCCCACAGATTTCCTGGTACATTTGGGTTCACCACAAATGATCCAATGAACAAGGAAGTGAGTGAAACCAAGCGGTGCATTAAAACAATGATCGCAGCTGAAACTGGCTCTTCAGAACTTTTGTGCTGGTCTTAATTTACGTGTTAAAGGCAGGAACAGCACAGCTCAGGAGTAATGAATATGGAGTACAATATGCCCATTTGTAATTGACAAATGCACCGACACATTCTTGGTGCTGCTCGAGTGGCTCATTAAACCTGAGCTTGTCACATACATATACACGCAGTGAAGCTCAGTGTCTCCATTTAATCCATCACACATGCAGTGTGTGGCACACACAGCAAAACATGTGGAGCAGGGGGCGCCCTGGGGTTTAAGGGCCTTGCTCAAGGGCCCAAAGTGATGCCAGTCCAAGGATTCGACCCAGCGTCCTCTTAGCAATAAACCCTCTTCTTCTCATCTAGGCCACCACTCCCACATCAGTGCAATGCCATATACATCAGCTTATTCTGCTTTACTCAAACAAGTCATGTGGGATCCCAGTAGTATGACTGCAGAGGTGTTTATCACAGCAGTAGTACAATGTCACTACTACTACTGCTGTGATACTGCTGCTACTTCAGCAGTAGTAGCAGAGTTTGGACAACAAGGTCAGCCAAGCTTGTAGTTCATTCTCCACGATGCATTAAATATTCATGGGTGATGTCTTTGTTTGCATTATGCAAAATTGATTTGACAAATTAGAAGATTTTAGGGTTTTTTCAAAGTGTTGTAATAGTGTGGAATAAAGACAGAAAAACGTTTACTCTTAGTTTTACTGTAGACCTGTAGACCTAAATTGTTGCTGCAGCCATTACAAATTTGTGCCATTGTTGTTTGTCTCAAAGTATTTTGTTACTCTTCCCATGACATGAAGCCGGGTCAGAGAACCTCTTCCAGGTGAAAGGAATATTCCTCGGACTGTGTATAATGCCACTGAAACTACTTCTTTTCTCTCAAACTCGTCAACATAAATATGCATGTGTCATAATCATATCAGAATTTCTGTTGGTCTAAAGATAATATAATAAATATCCTATTACTATAATAGGAAAATGAAGAAATATGAAATGATTTTGCAGACCCTTTGGTGAGGGGTCTTTGACAAACACGGGTTCGAAGACTTTAGAGGCACCTCAGAGAGTTTTAGCTCTTAGCTCTGGCCCTCAACTTCGCTGTTCTGCTTCATGCTCACGGTGCTTCTTATGACACAGACGGGATTTAGTTTTAGTACATCGGCTCCAACAAACTGAAGTGGATCAGTGAGCCCGATATTTCATTTTGGAGTGGGCAGAGATGAAGAGAACGAAGGTCAAAATGTTATCAAAATATGCCCTTTAGTAGTGAGGAATGAAGAAAATGTCAGTGATTGTGTCAAAGCCTTAGAGGGGAAAAAGACTTGATTATTACAGTGATTGGTGGATGCATCTGCAGCCTGGCCAAGGAAAAAAGAATGCATCTGTAGAGGCCTTGGCTGACTGGCACATCTCACATCATGTCACAAATTACATTAATGTTTGCAGCTATAAAAATAGAAAAAATAGAAGGTGGTTTGATATTTTTTATTGTCTTTTAGGCAAACTCACTTTGCTGTGTTTTCGTGTTGTTTCACAGACCAGTTGAAGAGCCGGCTGAAAGAGTACGGCCTGGTCACCCCCTTCAGCACCGACTCCCATGGACACTATCTGTCACACCTGCTTTCTGCCTCTCACAAGCAGCGCGTCAAGAGGGAGGTGTTTGAAACTGATGGATCTGGACAAAGACTTTTCTTCAACATCACCGCCTTCGGGAGGGAGTTTCACCTTCGGCTGCGCCCAAACAACAGGCTGGTGGCCCCCGGTGCGATGGTGGAGTGGCACGATGAGGTCCAAGGAGTTGGAAACATCAGCAGCGGTGCTGTCAATGATTCTAGTGTGGGCGCCAACCAGACTGACGCCACCAACGGGACCGAGCGGACACTGCGCCGCGAGCTGCTTAAGACAGACTGCACCTTTACCGGTGACATCACAGACGTTCCCGGGGCCTCGGTTGCCATTAACAACTGTGATGGATTGGTAAGTCTTCCTCACCCGTAAAACTCCTTCCTTTCCCACCCCATGAAACTCCTTTTCATTTCAAAGGTGCCGTGACCTTACCGACTGACACTGAGGGGTTTTACATGTCTGCAGTCTTTCTTTAGATCAGCATTCGGCATTTGTACAGCACATTGTTTTTGAGGGCGTTATGGCTTTTTGTGCAGAACTTTTGTCACGGGTGAGTGGTCTCCTGTTGCATTCACAAATCTAATGGATTTTCCTCCTAACCTCTTCCCAGCATAAAGCATGAGTTCCTTTTGTGCTCTCTAAAGGTCTGCGGTCCTCCCCTCATAAAACACTTGAACCGTCTTTGGGGAATGACCAGGGAGTAGGCCAGTGGAGCATCCCCGCATTTAAGGAAAGAAAAGGCTCGCCCCAAATTCCTTCAGCTGTGGTTGAAATACTGCAGAGGTTTGAAAAGCAATACAAAGAGTGTCCTTATAGGGAACTGGGCTGTCTTTATTTTTGAGATGCTCTGTGAAGGAGACTGAACTAAAAATGAATTTCTGCTGCTAATTTTCGAAGGTGAAACATTTGCAGTGCTGTAGCACTTTCTGCTGGAACTTTAATGTTTATTTCAGAGATTTATGACAAACTTATAGCTGCTAACAAAAGGTGAAAATTATGGACAAATCTGATGACGTGATGCTGCCACGCAGAACCAATGAATCTCCTAATATGATCAGCTGATGTTTCTGTGTATCTTTAGCCACATCAGCAGACTGAGATATCTGAATAACTGCTGTATAGATTTGCTGTGCTTCTGATCAGATATTCTTGCTTCCTCGAGCTTCATAATCCTCTACTAGCTGGAAACGGAAATCTGAAAAGTCTCCACGTCTGCTTGATGGACTGTGACTTTTGCACACTTTTTGTCACATTTTACATATCTCATCAACTGTTAAATATGATGGAAATACAGAGCACATGTTCACGATACCTGCATGACAAATTGTAATAAATGTGTTGATTCCTTGGCTCTAACTTCAATATTTAGGCAAAATATTTGCTGCACTAAGACAGTGAACATAGCAAAGATCATACTTACATAGCTGTGCGGCTAATTACAGCATCACAGAGACGTCAGTGTGCACTAATTCTGGATGATGGTGCAGGTGTGTGGCATGAAAACACACGAGTCTATGGGAGCGCAGACACTTGTTAGCAGCCAACAACTGCTCATTACTAACTGCACTGTTTATATCCAGAGGCTGAGTAATTGTGCCACAGCTGTCCCGAAGACACTGAAAACACATCACACTGGAAAATGATCACAGTAATTAGAAGCAATCATGATGATGTTGTTGTCCTTTTTGGAAGATGAAGCGAAGCATTCAGGTGAGCCTAAAAACTCTAAACCATTTAAATCTATTACTGCCAAAACATATACCGTGGTGGAAAGTATTAAAGTCTTTGGACATCAAACCCAAACGTTTCTGTCACTGGATGCTGTCTTTTTATCTTTATAATGAAGTGTCAGAGTGCAGCAGCGCGGCAGCAGGAAAGTGATGTAAAAAAAATCCATAATTTCATAATAGAGACAAACTGAAATTTGAATTCTTCCACATAACAAACTAAATGTGCTTCCCCCTTTATCTGAAGAAGATGGAGCTTTATTTTTCTTCCAGCTTCTGTGCATCATTCTGTACAGCTTATTAACAATGATACAAGTATTTTATTGCTATTATTATTGCTGTTGTTATTGTTGGTGCTGGTATTGTCAGTAGTAGTAACTAAATGTAGATTACTCAGAGTTGTCTGTTAGAGATGTGACAAACATTTTTAACATCTTAAATCAAACATGTTTCTTTGGCGAGCTGCACACAGCTGGTGCTGAATGGGCCTTTAACACTGGTTATTCATATATATATATATATATATATATATATATATACAGTATATTAGGGGTGGGACTCGATTAAAAAAATTAATCTAATTAATTAGAAGCTTTGTAATTAATTATTCGAAATTAATCGCATTTTAATCGCATTTAAATATTTAACATGAGAAATATTAATTTAAGTTTGGTTGATGAATGAATCAATATACATAAGCTTACACTTCAAAATCCGGAAGTGAGCGTCTGTGAAATTGGACGGTGTAGCCTTCATATCAGCGTCACCTGCCCTCAGTAGCTCATGTCGCCTAGCAACC
>JASGAU010356697.1:0-14871 GCA_030220045.1 Australoheros facetus | reverse complement strand
TCCTGCCGTCTGGCAGACGTTACAGGAGTGTAAAAGCAAGAACAACCAGACTAAAAAACAGTTTCTATCCACAGGCCATCAGGCTACTGAACCACTGACTTATTATCAAACTGTGATTACCTGCCTTTCTTTTCATCTGTATATATTATATATATCTGTATATCTGTATATATTGCACTTGCTTCATTATTTATTTATTTTTACTTTTTACTTTTACTTTTTCTATATGCTTGTTCTTAAATTTTATTTTAACTTAGTTACTTATTTCAATTGTTTGTAAGGCAGTCGCAAGTAAGAATTTCATTGCTCAGCATAACCACAGTGTTTTGCGGTGTACATGACAATAAACTTCTTGAATCTTGAATCTTGAAAAGGACACAGGAATTATACTAATATGCAGTATTCAATACATGTCTGTTAAAGGGCAATATTTTGTCCAAATGGTTTACTTTACCTAAACTTCTAATGGGTATAATTTCTACTTTTGTGTTTCTATTATCAGAAATCCTGAAAATCAGTGTGCAAGACTACATTAATACCAGATTAGAAATTTGCATATTCTTTTTTAACAAAATTGGCCAAAATCAGGCATCCAGTCTTTTTATTTTTATCTTTTTATCCAACTGCTTCCTAATATCTACATTATGATATTTACTGATAAATAGGTAATGTTAATTGCACATGCTTTTATTATTTGTTTTTACCACACACTATATTGCCAGAAGTACTTAATCATCCATCCAAATCATTGAAATCATGTGTTCCAATCACTTCCATGGCCACAGGTTTTTATAACCAAGCACCTATGCATGCAGACTGCTTCTACAAACATTTATGAAAGAATGAGTCGCTCTCAGGAGCTCAGTGAATTCCAGCATGGTTCGTGATAGGATGCCTCCTGTGCAACAAGTCCAGTCCTGAAATCACTACAGACCTCCAAACTTCATGTGGCCTTCAAATTAGCTCAAGAACAGTGTGCATAGAGCTTCATGGAATGGGTTTCCATGTTAAGCCTTACATCACATAGTGCAATACAAAGCAGTGTAAAGCAGTGGTGTAAAGCATGCCACCACTAGACTCTAGAACATGGAGACGTGTTTTCTGGAGTGGCGAATCACATGTCTCTATATGGCAATGTGATGGACGAGTCTGTGTTTCGAGGTTGCCAGGAGAACGGTACTTGTGCAAAGTGCAAAGTTTGGTGGAGGGGGGGGGGATTATGGTGTGGGGATTGTTTTTCAGGAGTTGGGCTCGACCCCTTAGTTCTAGTGAAAAGAACTCTTAATGCTTCAGCATACCAAGACATTTTGGACAATTTCATGTACCCAACTTGTGGGAACAGTTTGTGGAATGCACAGCAGTGCACAAAGCAAGGACCAGAAAGACATGGATGAGCAAGTTTGGTGTGGAAGAAGTCGACTGGTCTGCACAGAGTCCTGACCTTAACCCGATAGAACACCTTTGGGATAAATTAGAGCAGAGACTCTGAGCCAGTTCTTCTCATCCAACATCAGTGTCTGATCTCACAAATGCGCTTCTGGAAGGATGGTCAAAAATTCCCATAAACACACTCCTAAACCTTGTGGAAAGCCTTCCCAGAAGAGGTGAAGCTGTTATAGCTGCAAAGGCTGGGCCAACATCATAATAAACACTATGGATTAAGAATGGGATGTCACTCAAGTTCATAAACAGTGAATACTTTCAGCAATATACAGTATAGCCGTGTATCTCTTGTTATACTATTTACTAGCTGCCCACTGCTATTCCTGCACTTGTTTGATCAGTCCCTATCACTTTCTTTAGCGACTTTAGCCTTACCCTCTTCACTTTCACTTCACTCATCAGGGGTTTGGCACAAGTGGCTTCCTTTAGTTACTCAGCATGATTATACACTGACAAAAAATCAGCCTCTTTACATCACGTTTGCAGTTGAAGTTAGACACTATAATGGTTTTTAGGTATCTAAAACATCACTTTCACTATGCAATTCTTTCTGCCACCAGGTACAAAGACTTGATTTTTAGCACAAAGGTAGTACCATTGCATTTATGTCTTTAACATGCTGTTTTCTTATCTTTACTTTCAAAGTGGTAAGTATCATTTTTTTGTCCCATGCCACCAACAATACCACTTGGAAACGCTATCGTTGGAGAGACTGGTTGGGGAGGTTGTCTTTTTCTACTCACTGACATCTATTATTGTTAGTTATTATGAAGGCGAAAGAATGAGATAGCAGATACAAGCAGCGGAAATGAGGTTTATCAGAAGGGTGGCTGGGCTCTCCCTTTGAGACAGGGTGATGAGATCAGTCCTTCAGGAGGGGCTCATAGTAGAGCTGCTACTCCTGCACATTGAAAGAAGCCAGTTAAGGTGGTCACCTCCTGGGTGAAGTTTTCCAGGCATGTCCTACCAGGAGGAAGCCCTGGGGTAGATCCAGGACACACTGGAGAGATTTTATCTCTTGGCTAGCCTGGGAACATTTCTGTGTTGCCCCAGATTAGCTGGAGGAGGTGGCTGGTGAGAGGAACGTCTGGGCTTCTCTGCTTAGAACAATGTGCATCAGTCATAATGGGGTATAGAGAGGATTTAGTTTTCAGTGAGCTAGCTAACTAGCTGAGGATTAGTGAAGTTGGGCTAGTTGACAAATAATGATCTGCTACCTGGTGGCTAGCTACAGAGCTAAGGGTAGTCTAATTAAAACATCCTGATACTAAGCTTAAATATTTGCTATCTGGGATACTGTGAGTGCATGGACCCCAGTGTACACAGTAAGTCTTTTTTTAAAAACTTTAGTTTAAAGACATCATATACTGGAATAGCAACAGAAGGAGAAACAGGGCATTACGTCAGCATTTTACAATCTGCACTTCATTTTGCAGATTGAGGAGGCTCTCTGCTGGCCATTTAAAAAAAAGGAAAGTTTAAGGCACTGGCTTCACTTTTCAGACCTTCATCTTACATAGGAAAAAGTTCATTTTCATTTACTTACGATGGTGTGAGCTGCAGCGTGCGGATACCTATTAATTTTTTCTTTAGTGGTGAATTTCCTAGAGGCAAATAAGCAAATACATGGCTTTGTGAGTGAATGAATGTGATCATGAACTGAACTCCTGGAGGCTGTGACAAAAGCATAAGCGCCTGCTCACCTCTGGTTTGTCTGTTGTAGGAATCAGCAAGAAACTGACGTATTCTGTCCACAGGGATGGCAAAAGAGATTCCAGCAGCCACTTTCAGAGTATTTATGCCTATTACCTCTCCATCCTGTTAAAAACACAAAATGGAAGGAGAGCTGTGTGACTGTAGTCTTCAATTATTTCACAGCTTTGCCTCATGAAGAACCAAAAACAGCAGAGTACTGCGCCTGTTTCTTCCACTGCACACAACACAGTGTTCTTTTTACCCATAATGCAAATCATTAGTCTTGGTTATTGTCGTAACTTATCTGGGTTTTCACAATGAAGGACAATAAAAAAAAAAAAAAATGCAGTGTCGGTATGGCAACTATACTCTGTTAGAAAAAAAAGGCAAGCTGGAGGCAGCAACCTTGATAAATGAATGTATGATCCATATGATTTTATTCCACAGTAACAATGCAAAGGCATCCATTATCAGGTCTTGTCCTAAAATATTTTGTGGGAGGCTTAATTTTCAACTTGAAGGAGCAGAATGGAGATGCTGGGTATTAAATAAAACAATATCATGACCTCAGTCCACACTGTCATAAATAAAACAAGAAAAATCGCCTACATAGCAAAAAGCATAACAAACATGCAAACGGCCTCATCTTATCTCTTTATACATGATGGCACTATAAATCCTCTTACCAAGTTTACAAGTGGTCCACCAGAGTTTCCGTACTGTGAATAAAAACAACATTTTCTTATCCGTTGTTAATTTAGAAGAAAAGTGTACAGGTGGATCAAATGAAATGCAGCACTAGCTTTGTAATGCTAATTGTGCTCTCACTTACATTTATGATGGCGTCAGTTTGGATGTAGTCCATGTCAGAGTCCTTGAAGCCCAGCTCCAGGCTGTTGCGATTGGCAGTGCTGACAATGCCGGTGGTCACAGTATTCTGCAGGGAGAAGGGGCTTCCTACTGCCACCACGAATTCACCTGGACGCAGGTCTGACGACTGGCCGAGACGCAGCACAGGCAGGGGACCCTGAAAGTGAGCCACAAAGAGACATGACAAGACAACAAATCAATTTAATGAGTTGGGCAGTAACACATTCTGGCTAAAATGCATCCACTATTCATCTAATTAGCTTTGAGGTCAGCATGTTAGCTGCAATAACTACAGGTCAGAATAAACTGAATAGAAGGTCAGTGAAGCTGCACACAGTTTCCCCGCTGCACTTGGTCCCTGAGTGTTGTCTGCTTTGTTAACAGTTCTATGAGTATTCAAGCAAAAGGTTTAATTCTAATTCATTCTAATTTCATTCTTTGCTGGCAGATAAGTAACCTGATTTTAAAATGTTATCTCATTATCTCAACTGTGCCTGCAATTCAGCCTGAAAATGTAAATCAGATGAGCTGGTCTGACTAGTCAACAAACACAGTACATCCAAAGTCAAGGGAAATGGCGCTGCTCTGTACAGTAGGTTGTATTATTTTACTCCATTGCTGAACTCCAATTTTGGCTGATACTACCTGTATCTTTTTTTTAGGGTAAACTTGAAATAGCAGGAAGAGGTGAAGCTAGGTGACCTTTGAACATCCTATGGTATAATGTTTCTTAAAATTGTGGTAACACTGTACAGGCTGCATTTACACCTGCTATAAATGACTAGCTTCAGGGTCTGAAAAGTGAAGTCAACAAGAAAAGTGCCTTAAGCTTGCATTGCTTGTGATGGCCAGAAGGGTGGGTGGGTGGTTGGGTGGGGGGTCCTCTGGCTTAAAAAGAAGTCAGACTATAGAATCCTATGGGGAACTTACCCTTGCTTTTAGATATCAGGGAACACTTTCCAAATGAGTTTATTCTCTCAGTCACAAGTTTCAAATCTTACCATATACAACATGATATTAATTTTGCAAATTAGAGGTAAAAAGAATGAAAAAGCAGGGTGCTTTTTTAGGAAGGTCTACCTTGTGATTGATAATTCACTGATGTATTAATGATTGTGCACTGGCCCTTGATTTTCTCAGTCAGATAACATCTAATTTAAAAACATCATGGTGGCTGTGTTTATCTTCTATATACACTCTCACCCACTTCTCACTGTGAATTCACTGGACTGTGCGATTGGATTCATACAGACTCTGGAGACTTGGGAGATGGTGTTTAGTGCATCAGACATTTCCGTGTCATATGGACCTTCATGCAAATATTTCTAGACAAGTTCAGGGATGCACTGCAAAATGTATGCATGGAACTGGCTTCCTATTCAGAAAAGCAGGAAATTAAAGTGCTTCTTGGCAGCTGTGTTGGAATTCTTCTCTTAAATTACATCCTGTAGTCATGCACATAGTGGCTGTTTTCTCTAAGACCAAAAAAAGCCTGAAAATAATGTCATGCTATTATGATAGCAGGGACAATGTTAGGAAGTTGCTTTTAGTACTACCACTGCTTTTGGGGGCATTTCTGTTTAGAGTTTGCACATTCTCACTGTGTATGTGTGGGTTTCCTCTGGGTGTTCCAGCTTCTTTTCACAGTTCAGAGACATGCACGTTGGGATAATTGGCTATGGATGTAAGGTGAATAAAGTGCTTGACGAATGTAGAATGACCAAAGTGCTTTGACTGGCTAGTAGACTAGAGACTGGGACATGTTTGGGAGGAACGACCTGCCTGATCTGAACCCAAGTGGTATTTTGTGATTGGAATTCTGTGCTAACCACAGTTTGTCCATAACAAGCACCATATTTGAACACAAGGCTGTCCATAAGTGCATGTGGCACCAGAGCACCCTAGGTTGCAGGTCGATGATCGATTTTGTAATTAGAACTGCAGCCGTATGTTTTGGGTACTCGGGTGGAGAGGGGAGCTGAGCTGGTCTGGTGGGAAGTTGGATCAGGTGGTGTGGGAGGATGCCGGACAGACCTGGTGAACCCAAATGTAGTTTTCTAGTGAGGGTGTGCTGGAAACATCTGGCAGAGGCCCCTGTCCACAAGATCTCATGAGATTCCCACCTCTGGCAGGACTTTGACAGCATTCTGAAGGAGGCTGGGGACATCGAGTCTGAATGGACCATGTTCTGCATGTCCACTGTTGAGGCGGTGCTGCGCCTTGTAGGTGGTTGTTGCCTGTCACAGTGGTAATCCGCAAACCAGGTGGTGGACACTGAAGCTGAAGAAGGAGTTTGATCAGGCTTTGTTAGCTCTGTGAGACTACGGAGGTAGACTAGGGTGATGGTTCCCATCTTTAAGGAAGGGGACTGGGTGTGCCTAGGCAGGTCTATGCCAGGGTACTGGAGAGGAGTTTGTTCCTTAGTCAAACCTTGGATTCAGGAGGAACAATGCAGTTTTTGGCTGTGGAATGCTGGACCAGCTCTTTATCCTCTCAAGGATATTTGAGTGTGCAGGAGAGTTTACCTAACCAGTCTACATGTGATTTGTGGACTTGGAGAAGGGATTTGACCACATCCCTCAGAGTATCCTGTGAGACATGGGGGTGTGTGGCAGTGAGAACTTGGTCCACGTGTCAGACTTGTTCCTGGTGGGTGTTGAACTTTGCCAAGGCTGCCCTTTGTCACAGATTCTGTTCATAATTTTAATGGAAATAATTTCAAGGTGGAGCCAAGTGGTGGAAGGCTTCCACCTTGGTGGCCTCATGATCTTGTCTCTACTTTCTGAAAATTATGTGGATCTCTTGGCTGTTGGTGGTGGACTCCAGCTTGCACTGGAATGGTTCACAGCTGAGTGTGAAGCAGCAGAAATGAGAATTAGCATCTGCAAGTCCAAGGCCGTGGTTCTCAGCAGGAAAAGGGTGGAGTGCCCACTCTGGATGAGGAATGAGTTACTACCCTAAGTGGAGGAGTTTAAGTATCTTGAGATCTTGTTCATGAGTGAGGGGAAAGGGGCACAGGAGATTGACAGACAAATTGGTGCAGCATCTGCAGTGATGCAGATCATTTATCAGTCGTGGTGAAAAAAGAGCTAAAAGTGAAGCTATCAGTTTACCAGTAGAGCTACATCCCTACCATCACCTTTGGTCACAAATGCTGGGTAACGTCCGATAGAATTAAATTGTGGATACAAGCAGCGCATGTCACATTTGAAAAGATCAGATACGTAGCGGATTTAGGACCACATATCAATTATTTGACAGCTGACAGGAAAGGTGGGAGTGAAAACATGGGGTCGCCCACTCAACATGATGAGATAAAGCAGCTAACTGAAACCTAATGTTGCGCTCATGCTTTGGTATAAGGTTTACTTCCATCACTAAAATGATCAGTGCAAGAAACTCAGTGAAATTCAAACTTAAATCATTCACAGAATTTCAGATTCCAGCTGTTTTTGGTTACTCAGAACTATTCCTGCAAACCTAAACGCTTCCTTGAATCTTAGATAATTTCTCACTAATTCACTTGTTCCAATCACTCATTTCTTCCAACATCATTAGTAGTTACCTTCTTTCTCTTTGTTGATACTTGTCAAGGTTAACTGTCACTGGTTGTAAAAGGTTGCTAAAGCCCTACACTGGAAATGAGTGTCCTCTTTGATAATGCTTTTGATTTTAATATATTATTTGGTGAGTGTAAGCCAAACTAAACTAAGCTTTAGCTTGACTCTGCCTGGTTCCTCCTTTGCCAGGCTCAGGCCATTCATCTCTGGTGTGGATTATAATGCTTAAGCTAAAATATAGCCTCAGCTCCCAGGGTATGGAGGCTTATGTTACAGCAAATTTGCCTCTTAGGCAAGCTTTAGAACACATTCTACAAAGAATGTATCTCAGAGAGATAAAGCATTGTACAACTGTCACCACTCCCAGGTTGTTAAAAAGAGAAAACTCCTTCACCGTTAGAGCAGTCAAATCCAGTGATACTTCTTGTTAACTTCTTATGATCTTGAGGTGTTCCTGTATTCAGATCAGCACTAAAGATGTTAATCATGTGCTTCATGCTGAGTGGAGTCTGACTGAAGTGGTTGGGAGTAGAGCACCTGCTACCATACAAAGCAGCCAGTTGCGTATGAGCATGTCTAAGTTGCGACATGTTTTATTCAAAACAGCTCTCATAAGTATACACACACACAAAAAAAAAAAAAAAAAAAAATTCCTGGGGCTTTGAATTCATGAAACATGAACAAATACCACCCCAGAGGAACGCAGCCTGCAAATTAGCCATGTTAAGGAACAGAGTCCAATTTTGGTAGGCAAAAGCCCTTGATGACGCTCGCCATGGATTTCTCCCCACTTTGGGTGCAGGATTAACACACTTTGATGTTAGACTCTGATGACAAACTGCAAGGCTAGAGGAAAAGGAAGACTGATTTAGTCCAAAACCCTTGAGGAGGTGAGCAAAAGCACCAGGGCACTCACATCTGGTTCGATTTTGATGAGCGCAATGTCCATCTTCTGATCCACATCTCTGACCGCAGCATCATAATGCACACCACTTTTCAGCTCAACTTTTATCCGCTGCTTGTTGGTAAGCACGTGAGCATTTGTGACAATCCACCCATCCTCTGACACTATAAACCCAGATCCACTCGACACAGAGACCTCCTCATTGGAATATGGTACTCTGGCAAAAAAAAAAGATGAAAAGGAGAGGCCATGTTGTAACTACAAGAACACTAGCAATTGTATCTAAAACAGCATTTTAAGTGCTACTCACTTTTGGTGCTTTGGTTTTGTTTTACCTTTGAAAAAGGTCCAGGTGGACCACAGCTGGGACAATCTTATCCACCACATCTGCAATGAAGTTAAACTTGTAGCGCATACTTCCTGGATGCTGTACCCCTTTCGGCATAAAAGAAAATACATAAAAGGTTAAAGGTACTTCTTGTAAATTCCTGTTTAATAAAAAATGTTCCAAAATACACTAAAACTATCAACAGAGTGCAAAGAAACAACCACGTTGGCTTTATCACCAAAACAGCTATGCATTGTTTTGAAGAGATGTTAGGTGATGTTTAGGTGACGTACCAGCCAGCTCACTAAAAAACCTTTTCTTTTTACAGTTGCAATATGGCAATAGGCAATTTTTCCTGAATGAATGGCGGTGAGGGGTTTTGAAAAAAAAAAATGAGGAGGGCAATTACAAAAATTACCTTTAAATAGTAGTGAAGCTCTGAAAATGGCTGCTTAGTCTATTAGTCATTTTTGGTTAATAATGAAATAGCTGAATAATTAAGGATTGGTATAAATTTACACAATATCCAATACAATATCATCTCCAGAAAGTAAATCCTGCTGACTTTGGTGCTGCCCATCTTCATCTTTCGATTTTGCCAATTCCAGATTGGTTGGGTAGATTTTTGGGCAGAAATCCCTTTAGCAACATGAGCTCCAAACTATCAACTGGCAACTATAAGGTGACTGCTATGACCTCTTATGGTGAGAGTCAAGTGACCAACAGTTGTTACAATACTGATAACAAGCTAGTCTGCACACATTAGTAATCTTGATTGATCCATGTTGGCTGATTGGCAATAATTACAATGTAGGGCTGTGCCTAGGGCAACTCGAATAATTATTATAATTGATTGATTATAATTGATTAATTGGAATGATTATAAAAAATTCTTGACACAAATTTGTTGCTTCGATGCTTGATTTAAACTCTGCTGCGCTCAGGTTTCGCCAGGTAAGCAGAGTGTTTTATCCAGATTAATGACATTAAAATTCTCCATCACTGTAATGGATTTCCATCGTTTGGAAAAATTACCCTTTAACACCGAGTGGATCATTGCTGACACGTTTGTCCACACCTCCATTGCTTTCTACACCCGTGTGTGTGTGAGTGTGTGTGTGTATTGTGCTCGCTGGGCTGTTCAGCTGTTTGCTACCAGAATGGATCACTATCACCACAGTTTGCTAGCAACCGCTGCCATTAGCACTATGATCATTTGGTAATGGCGGAAAACCCTGTGCAGTACAGAGGGACGCTGTCAAAATATTTTTCATGCTTTAATCTCTGATTAGTGACTAAAAATAGACCTGCAATAGAAACATATTTAGGCAGACACTTGTGAATGCAAAGCATTACAACATTAAGCGCATGCAGCCCCCAGTTTTTTTGTTTTTTTTTTCCAAAAAAACACTGATAACACAACAGCAGCAGTTGTTTTACGTGCACTCTGTCTGCACACACACGGCACGTGCAAAGAGGTGGAGCCGTTACTGAGATGGTGAGCTCAGGTGGAGCGAAAGAAAATGTTTTCTAGTTTCCAAAGCAGCAGCGCTTTTTCCTGTAACCACCATTAAACCTTTACCGGGAAACAGTGTCACCAACCACAGCCCTATTACAATGATACATAAAAGTTAACAGTAACTGTAGGTTTGTCCCAGATTCAATGGACTGCAAGTTACAGCAAATATATATAAACTGTTTGATGAAAAGTAATTAAGTTGCATGGTTCTCTTAGCTGAAATAAATACTAAAAAACTCAGACTGGAGATCTTTATATCAACAGCTACTTAATCTCTGAGTAAAAAGACTGAAAAAACCGAAAGCAACAAACATCTTAAGCTCCTTTTAATGTTTGGTCAAATTTATGGATGTTTAACAAATGTGAAATAAAATGAACGAGGCAAAACTCAACATAGGCCACAAGAAAGCTTTCTTGGGATTTTAGAGAGGTCTCAACTAGATTGAATGCAGTCATTGAGCAGTTATCAAGTCGACTGTGCTTTTACTCCTATTAGAAGCCAAGATGTCAGCTGGGAGAAAGAACCATTCTCCGCCCTGCAGTTGTTTTGCTGTGTTGGTGTTTCCTGCCTTCAGCCAGCACACCTACACCTACATGTAGATGGACTATAGTTTTCTCAGTCTCCTATTCAGGATTCAAACATTTATATCAGCACCTTTGCTTTGTTTGCCTGTCCGGACATACAGACCTAAAAACTTGGTTTAAACAGACCCCTCAGTCTCTAAATCTTATGGAATGTACTTATCAGGCAAGTAGTGGCACATCATTACTCTGCTCAGAGCTTGCATGGCTGTTAATTTCACTGGGATCACAGACTAACTGTAAACACAAACATCTTCGTTAGCTTACACAAAAGCACATACCAAAACCACTCATATTTTTGGCTCATACAGATGAGCAGCTATTGGTCTGATACCAAATGAATTTGATGCTTGAGTGCTGCAGGGAAGAAATGGAATTCACCCTGCTTTGGACAACAGTATTTTCACCGCCTCAGGGCCATATCTCCCAGGTTCTCCTCCTTAGCTCCATATACAAACTTGCTGGTCTGAAGCCGCCATGTTCTCTGACTGAAGGCTGTGTTTCCAAAGTTGCACAAATGAACTTGTCTCTGCAGAAATGGCCTTAAATGCAAATAACAGTGTCTCCTTTGCCAAAAGATACTTTGGGAAAATGCCAACTATTTCTGCCTGTCTGAAAGCTCTTGCAACAAATCAACAGTATCTGCTGCATTGACAGGATAAATTTGTAGCTTTCACTATTCTCTCAATTGCAGTGCACCGCATTGCCAGCTTGTGTGTCTGTGTGTCTTCCAGCAGATGAATAGAGTTTACATTTGACGTCCCAGTTAATTTGCTGTAGAGTCTCCACACAGTGACCACACATTAATTTCAATATTTCTATTACATCCATTATTTGAACCTTTTGTTAGACCTTAAATATACTCACATAAATGAAAATAATGTAAAAATAAAAAGGCCTCTATCTAGAAATTTGGAAACAGAGATGGTGGACATTTTGCATTCCTGAAATAATCTGAGTGTAGGGGCCATTTTGCTGGCATGGTGTCTGTCCACTTAGAGCAAATAAAGATGACAGCAAATTGCTATAAAGATGAAACATCTCTCCTAGGATGACTTGACAATAATGGAACTCACATGCTATGGCCTTTGTGATTCCAAATCTCAGCCCAACTGAAAGATGTTTTAGATGGCACTGTCCATCATTATCATCCTCAAAACACCAAATGACAGAATATCTTAAAAGAATGGCATTCTACCCTCCAATTTCAGTCACGTTTTATTCATACAAACAAGCTAAATGCAACTTAAAGTGCTTTACATGCCAGTGAAGATATGCCCCTCCTCAAATAACACCCATATCTTCACTACCTGGTATTCTACATACAGACAGTAGGGCACATAAATAGTGGTTCAAAGGTCAAATGATCAATTTCTGTTTAGATGATGCTCTCTCTCTCTCGCTCTCTCTCTCTCTCTCTCTCACACACACTCTCTCACACTCTCTCTGTCTCTCTCTCTGTCTCTGTCTTTCTCTCTCTCTCTCACACTCTCTCTCTCTCACACTCTCTCTGTCTCTCTCTCACACACACACACACACACACACACACACACACACACACACACACACACACACACAATCTTCATCTTGTATCAACAGACAGTGTAGCTGTCTGTTTCCTGATCACCTTGGTTACTGAGCAGCAGCGGAAGGTGATGAAATGTAGCGACAGGCCTCTCCACATACACACTGCTATCTGCAAGTCACAGGGCAGCACGGTCCTCACCTTATCGTCTCTAGACTGCTAGCAGTGAGGTCAGGATTTCTAATTTAAACTTTATTTTCTGTCCCACTTTATCCAAGTGCTAGATACTATTACAATTTAAATATTGGTTAAGTCTTATTATAATGTGGTTTCTAGTATGTTGATGGTCAAGTGGCATATTGGTCATTTTATATTTACAATTAGAGCAAAGGCGAAGGCATAGAATGTATATAAAAGATGAATGTAGCTTCTAGGTCTGAAAAGTGAAACCAAAAAGTGACTTAAATCTGCATTATTTATAATGGCCAGCAACTCCTGTTCACTCCTGAGCAACTTCTGTAGTTGCAAAACAAAAACAAGACCCATCATCGAGGGGGATATCCTCCTGCGATTAATGAAAATAAACTATAAATGTAGAAGTCAGGAAAACATTACAGCTACGTTTCATAGTAGAAAACCTTCAGCAGACATTGTATTACCTTCTGCAAAACCTTTTAGCCCTAATTTGGAGGCCTTGCAGTAAAGTTAAAGATATATTACATATTCCAGCAAAAATTTGTTTTCAATATTAACAAAACTCATTAACTCAAAACCATTTTAAGCATGCTGTGTTTCTACAAATCCTTTTTGGTAAACA
Organism: Australoheros facetus; assembly: GCA_030220045.1. NCBI lineage: Eukaryota > Metazoa > Chordata > Actinopteri > Cichliformes > Cichlidae > Australoheros > Australoheros facetus. The sequence goes on along the minus strand of JASGAU010356697.1, from coordinate 1,628 downwards.
AATTCTAGAGCAGACATAAAAAATTTCCACGGTAAACAAATTAGAGAAAATACATACTGTACTTTTCTGCAAGGGTGTATACTACATAATGTCTTTCTATCTATATAACAATAAGCCAGATAAAATGCATACTTACAAGGTATTTGCATCATATCATACTCATGTGTGTACAAGAATATTACTACATAATGCACCCATACTACATAATAGGAAAATGGACATTTCATGTGCTTTGAACAACTGCAGAGGAAATACAATCTCCCCAATAACAGGGCTGCAACAATTCATCAACATAATTGATGACGTCGGCGACACAAATTAGTCGACTTGGATTTTTCAGTCGAAACTGAAGTTCTTGTACTCGGCCCCACAAATCTTAGAAACATCGTGTCAAACCAGATACTTACTCTGGATGGCATTACTTTGGGCTCCAGTAACACTGTGAGAAATCTTGGAGTCATTTTTGACCAGGATTTGTCCTTCAATGCACATATCAAACAAATATGTAGGACCACTTTTTTACATTTGTGCAATATTTCTAAAATTAGAAACATCCTTTCTCAGACTGATGCTGAAAGGTTAATTCATGTATTACTTCTAAGCTGGACTATTGTAATTCATTATTATCAGGCTGTCCTAAAAGCTAATTGAAAAGCCTTCAGCTGATCCAAAATGCTGCAGCTAGAGTACTGACACAGGGCTTTCAAATTGTTTTGGAGTAGCAGGGGGGCATGCCAAAGTAGCAGGCGCCTTATGACCGAGACGAAGCCATGACAGCAGCAGACGATATGAATAGTCACATGGCAGTCGTGAACCAATCAAATGGCTCAGATTGAAAGAACGTAAATATTTGCGTCCACATGGCGCTGGACACGGAGAAGGCAGACGGCGCAAAAAATTTTTTTTCAGGAAAATTAAAAAGTAGACGGCGCAGAGTGGTGGAATAGGTGGAAAATGCGCCTGCCGCCGGCATAATTTAAAAGCCCTGACATGGTTGATTTGGTTGGTTTAAGGTCAAAATGATGCGCTGTTCTCTTTTCCATGCTTCTTTTTTACTGTCTTTGTTTAGTTGTTTTTTTTTAGATATGTCAGTTTTCAGTGTGTAGAGCTTTTACTTGCATCATTACATAATAAATAATCAGTACCTCTTGACTTCCTCAGAATTAGCTGATTTTGGGCTCACAGCACCACCCAGCCATCCTACCACACCTGCTGCCCCAGCAGTTGCTGCACTGCCCTCAGCAGGCCCTACCAGGAGGCGGTTCGCTACCAGCGCCACCCAGAGGATGTACACCGCCTCATCGCCCTCTTTGGTACGGGAAAGATTTCAGTCTATTAGTTTAGCTCCAAAACCTGCATATCTTATGAAACATCTACATTCACGGGCCTCTTCATTAGATACACCTTGCTAACACAGGGTCGGGCCTCTTTTTATCTTAATTCTTCGTGGCACATGAAACATTCCTCGGAGATTTTGGTCCATGTTGACCATGGTAAACGGCCTTGGCCATGTCTGCAAGGCTAAATTGATTGAGTTTCTGCCATTTGATTGCCTGAATAGATATTTGCACTATGAGCAGTTGAATGCAAATATCCTAATAAAGTGTCCAGTGAGCAGATAGTAATTT
>JASGAU010356693.1:0-12565 GCA_030220045.1 Australoheros facetus | reverse complement strand
AACTTACAGTTTCATATAGTCACAGCATATCAGTCTTGATTACATCATTTACAAAACAGAATGTGGAAAACAGAGAAATTCAACAACAGGGTGACCTCGACCTCGAAGTCTCCATTTCTATCATTGTGTAGTCTTCATCAGTGCGGGTCATTGTACAAAGTTCATGATGACATGAAACATTATAAGCTTCCGTATTTTTAATCAGTTGTTATTTTTTCCAATCAAAGACAATTTTCTCAGGCAAGTAAATGTATGTAAGATATATATATATGTGGCATATACCATGAATATTCCTTCAGTAACCAGAAAGAGGAGGATGGAGCATGGAGCGATGTTGCTTCTGCTTCTTCAGGATGGAACTTCAGAGTACCAAAACATCCTCAGACTTTTAAATACTCCCACAGCCATGTTTCACTGTGGGTTCATTCATTGTGCTTCAGCAGTAAAAGAACCGTCCACTGTGAAATGCTGGCAGGTCTGAAGCTGCTTATCTATGTTACAAAAACAGGTGGTCTGCAGAGCTCCACTTTTGGAGCCGCCTGTCATAAAACTTCCTAAAATACAACATGAGGTTACAAAGTCATGTGAACCAACTAGGGGTGTGCGATATTGACAAAAAAAATAAAATCTGGATATTTTCTGTAATTTTATTGATAACGATAATAAACTATATTTTGCATTATTTAAAAATGTGTTCATACAAGAAGTGCAAGCTGGTAAAATATAAGACTCAAATCAGTTTTTTTTTATATGTTAACGTATTATTTTATTTAACCAGGAAAAACACACTGAGATTAAAATCTCTTTTTCAAAAGTGTCCTGGGCACGACAAATGTAAACAGAAAAACTTGGGCGAGTTTTTCAAAAGCAATCGGTCAATACGGAAGACTTGAGAGAAGGGGAAAAATTTTTTTAAGAAGAGGCTGTCCAGGGCTCTGGACAGCACAGCGTGTTCACTCATTTCCAGCTTTAGGTGAGTTGTTTAGGCAGCTATGCTAGCGCGCAGTACGGGTGCTCTCAATGCGCACGCGCAGCAGCCTATACTAAAGCATAAAGTAGTGAACGTGTGGAGCCGAGGCGTTTTGACTGTTTTTTTTCCCCCCTCATTAGCATACTCAATAACGTCAGCTTGTACATCGTTAATACGGCAATTATGTTACAACATAGACAATATATATCGCACACCCCTACCCCCAACCAGTGGCTGCAGTAGGGCTAAACTTTATTTATCCTAGAGTAACTTCCTGTTTTACTTTGAAGTTTAGTTTTTTGTCATATTTCATTTTCACTTTACTTACCTGTTTCCATCTGTCTCGCTTCAATCAGCCGTCCAGTCATCTTTCTGTTCATCCTCATAGTCCCTGTTTTTCTGAGTTTTATTTTCTTAGACTGACAGAGTGCAGCAAAGTAAAGCAGACACATGAATCCAGTTCAAATTATTCCAAATTTCTTTTAATAAATAGAACACATGGTTTTAGAATCACGTTCACACTAAAAAGGGTCAAAAGAGCTCACTGTTAGATCTTTTTTCTTTACTAAGAACAAGGCAGGCACTTAAACCAGCTTATGTTGAACAGGGAACAACAGGGGGGGGTTGTGTGCATGCACTCGTGCACACGTGTTTATAAAACAACATGTATGTTTCAATTTTTAATCGGTGTAAATAATATCATAAAAAACAACATCAAAACCAAAGGAAAAGAAACACCCACAACCAGAGCTCAGAGCCGAACGCTGAGAGGAACGAAAAACCCGCTGCTGAGCTTCAGAGTCTCATTTACAGATCCAGTTTGGTTTCATAGCCCCGCATCTTACAGCAAAAACATCAAAAACAAAAGTGGCACCAGTCACAAACAAGCACACGGTGTACAGTGACATGAATGTACAGTGAGGTGAGAGCAAAGCTGGCGAGCAGAGCGAAAAGTCACACTTTAACCGTTAAACGTGTCGCTTAGGGCCCAGATTCTCTGCAGGTCTGCACACTGAGGACAGCTTCATGTCAGTGAGGAGCATCCAAACTCTCACCGCTAAACTTCACCTTCCCGCCTCTGGTGTTTTTTGTTTTTGTTTTTTTTAAACTATACCTGGAAATGTGGCAAAGGGACGGGGCTGCAGATTGAAACGTTTCTGGTAAAAACCGAGGAAGGTTTGATTTCTTTCTAAGAAATGTGATTTACAGCTGAAAGCAGGCAGAGCCGAGATCAAGAACATCGTGTGTTCTCTCTAATTAGAACTACTGCAGTTTCAACAACCAAACAGGTTTTCAGTCCTGAAGCTGTGTACAAGACTGACGAGCTGATCCCAGATCTGCTGTCATGGATGGGGATCAAAGGAAGAGGCACTGATGAGCTCAACATGCTTTATTTTGCAAGATAAAGCCACTAAAATATTACAGAGGGAACTCCAATGATCAAACCATCCCCACTGATCAAATATATGACAAAGTGGGGAGGAAGAAACAGGAGGAGACCTCCAACAGAGCTACTGTAGGATGAGGACTTTAAATCAGCTGTCTCTTAAATTCCATCTTAGAGGTGTCCATCCCTGACACAGCAGCACACACTTAATACAAGTTGATGTTTTTGTTCTGTTTTAGGGTTAAAAGCTACAGGCTTCCCCTGTAAGCTGTACTGGAGTCTTGCTGATGTTTTGAGCACTTATGGAGCTACTCAGCAAGCTAACTGGTTACATGCTGGTGCTGGAGAAACTAAAAACAAAGTTTGCTAATCTTGCTGATTTGGTGATACCAGTTAGCACACTGGAAAGACCTCACAAAATGTTAAAGGTGTTCATTCAAAGCAGCTCTACATGCCCTTGAAGGAGGGTATGTATTCATGTATTTAGTTCAAAATTGAACTAAATCAACTAAAGCTGCAAAGCTAATTAAATGCATCGAGGGAGGCTGCAACAGAGGCAATATTTCTTATATTTATCCCTCAGACAGGGATCTGATTTTATATTATTTTTATTGTGAAGCCTGGGCCATCCCTCTGCACTGGACAGTGAGGTTACCAGCTGCATTTCAGCCTGTGTTTTATTATAAGGGGAACATTTTTTATCAGTGATCAGGGGTCACCCAAAGTTTCAGACTGTGAAACTTTCCTGCAAGCGCTCACTTAGACAAGAGGAAGGGCTGCAGTGTGAAACCCTGTGGTGGACACAGATGCCTGCAGGACCGCGATGGAGGACTCGACAGTGTTTGTTCGGTACTCTGTTACGGCAGAGACGTCACAGATGCTGCCAGCACTGTTCCGAGTTATTTCATGTTACTGTTACTGTAGCTCCACCATCCTTTCTAATCTATGAAAATGACAGACAGCCTTCACATTTTTCCATCATTGTTAAAAAATTCCATTGATGATGGGAAATATTCTGCTAATGTGACCTCTGGAAACCAGCTGGTGAAAGCACACTCTTTAGCGACTTCTGCAGCCTCAGTGAATCTGGACCTCAGTGACGAGCTTTCTATACGAGATGGCAGAAAAAAGGAGAATTTAAAGAGTTTAACATAACAAAAACTGAGAAGCCGGATTAGTCGGTCTCTCAGTTTCTGAGACCTGCTGCTAGAAGCAAACAGACAAACTGTGGTGGATCTTAAGAAGTGAGACTCGGGGGGCGCTGTGCTTCATGTGCTGCTGAGACATGAAACCGCACGTTTGTTGTTTGCCTGGAGTGACTGTAACACACACAGGAAGACAAAGAGAAGGGAAAACAGCAGAGGAAGAAGGTCCCATCCCCAAAAACTGGTCCCAGGAGGTTTAGCAGGACACAGAGAGTCTGACAGTGTGTAGAAGTGTGTGTGAATGTCTGTGTGTGTGTCTATTAGAGTTTGTTAATCATCACCACGCTGTCAGAAAAGGGTCATATGCACATCCTGATCCTTAGCTAGGCAATGCTTTGGGTTGGAGACTCCACTGGGAGTTCTCCACATCAACTTATCCTCCTCTGTCACTTTGAAGGCTGCAGCGTCTCCTGCAGCGACAGGCGGGAGCGCACAGGAGGGAGGGACACCATCACGGACTGGACCCCGCTCAGCCTCCAGGGCAGGAGGCCCAGGAAGTTGTCCTGATGGCGTGTGTCCAGCGCGAGGCTGAGCACTCTCTGAGGACTGCGAGTCTTGGGGTTCCTCATCGACTGGGAGGTAGAAGGTGGAGACGGAAGGGGAGTGGTCACTGTGCTCCTGAGAGGCAGAGGGAAGAAAAGGGGAGGTGAGAGGCAGAAGAGGTAGATGTGAATGACAGACGGTGAGACAGATGGAGGGCTCATTGAATGGATGGATGGATGGATGAGTGAGTGATGGGGGTGAGAAATTAAAAGCAGCAAACTGAAGAGGTCCAACCACAGACTGTACTTACAGATGGATGACTTTTAACTGAGTTTCTCCTTTTTAATCTGAATATTTCTGTTTAATTCACTTATCACAACCTTTTTGTTATTATGCCAAAAACACAACAAAATTATGTGGCGTTCCAATCAGTGCAAAGAAAGCAACGACCCTCCAGAAACTCCTCTGTAAACTCTTTGCTACATGTATAGGTTAAAGGTCAGTTTAGCAAACCACTTCATAACAGAAAAACATGCATATTTCAATCAGTTAAATTAAATTCACAACAATCTGCATTAGTGGACAAAAGTAGCAGAGAGACAGGGCAAAATCACAGCATCTATAGCAATGATAGCTTCATTAATATTATAATAATAATTATTATTAGACAGTGTTTGGCCAGTAAGCTTTCTGAAAGGATGGCATTATCATAACACTGCACAATATGATGATCAGTAACAGCAAAATCCCCCAAACAACACAAAAATGGAGCCTAAAATCTTGACTAAGACATTTGCAGGGTGAAGCCTTTCTTTAGGGAGTTTTAGCGCTGAGCTGCTACCGGCCTGAGCTGGAGCTTTATTAGACGGCTGGAGAGGAAGAAAGCTGTGTGACGGATAATTGTTTTCACAAAATAAAGTTTTAGAGTAGCCAAGGTGACGCAGCTGCTGGCTGCGGAAGTATCTGTCCTCATTTTAAAGTGTGATAACGTTCCTCAAGAGACAAAACAGGTTTAACAGCAGGAGAGGCCACCTGTTTAAAGCACTGTGACTTTCTTTTGGCAGTTTAATAGATCGAGGGGGGTCTCAATACTACCATACCCATGATCTAACTGATGTCTCCAGAATTGGCTAAGCTGTAACAGAAGAAACTAGATGGATCAGCAGCTTAAGTAATAGTATGTAAATATGGGTGAACTGTCCATTTACACAGGATCATAACAACATATGGGCTGCTGAACTGAACCTACAACCTTTTTAAGTCAAAATGCTGTGAATTTAAACCAAGGCTTCATGCAGATACAAGCAACACGTACGAATGAGTGGTGCTGCAGCTGCCAGGGAGCAGGACAGGATCAAGCAGCAGGTGCTAAGGAAGCAGAGAGGCAGCGGGGCTTGGTGATTGGACGATGAGCAGCAGCAGTAGGAGGGACGGGAAGAAGGCGGCGGGGCTCATTTGGGGAAGGTTAGTACGTCACTGTCACACCTCACTCTCTGAAAGGCAAACACATGCATACGCGCACGCACACACACACACACGCACGCACGCACAGAGGAAAAACAGAAAGACAAAATGACAGCGTGTTAGCCGGGAGAAAAAAAAGGAAACTGGGTGAGTTCAGCTTTATGTGGAATCCTGCTGGGAGTCGGGAACGCTGTAAATCTGAATCAGGAGTGAGAATGAGAAAACATAAAAAGGTCAGAGATGATGGCCGTATTGTGAGAAGGATGAGGGTGCAGGTGCAGGCTGATATGTTTATGAATGGATGGCGCTTAATTTTGCTGCCTACATAAAAACATATTGTATTAATAAATAACAAAATAAAGAAAGAGATGAGCTGTGATGTCAGAGGAACAATGCGTTAATCCAAGTCAGTCGATGTAGATTGGTGAGAAAAGTCAGCGTGGATCAGGTTATGAGGAGGATGAGGATGCCACCAAAAGAAGCAGCAACCACGCACGAAGAAATCATCTCAGCCTGTAAGCTGGTCAAAGATCAACTGCCAGGCCTACATCACGGAGCACTCATATCACGGACATTTAAAGGTTTGCTTCATAGTTCCTGATTCACTTTGGGACATATTTTCCACCTGCATTAAACTGCATGCGGGGCGACTGTGATGTAACAAAGATTGAATAGCATCTAAAAATAATTGTCAGCCAGTGTTGTGGCATCTGAGTCCTGCCTCCATAGATCGTTACAGTTTCAGATCATTCAGAAGGTCTGAAATGATGTAACACAAAAACTGTAAATACGACACAGAATAAAACCCTGAGCTTAAGTGACTCCTTTTATTTATGTGGTTGCTTAAATTAAACCAGACTGTGCAGACTCGCTGGCAGTTCCTGAAACACCTGCTGTCTCCAGGATCCACATTTTCTTGAGATAATCTGAAAATATCAGTCTGAATTCGGGAAAGACCAGCTATAGATTCAGGGACAATTAGGAAACAAGATGCTGCTTGATGAAGGCAGAAAGAAAACGAGAGTCTGACACTTTTTGTCACGTTTTGCCTGTTTAGAGCAGCGGTGGCCAACTCCAGGCCTCGTAAGCCGGTGTCCTGCAGCTTTTAGATGTGTCCCTGATCCAACACACCTGAATCAAATGGTTGAATGACCTCCTCAGTATGCAGTTAAGTTCTCCAGAGTCCTGCTAACGACTTCTATATGTGATTCAGGTGTGTTGGATCAGGGACACATCTAAAACTTGCAGGACACGGCTCTCGAGGCCTGGAGTTGGCCAACCCTGGTTTAGAGCACTGAGACCCAAAGAGTGGGCTGTCACCCCCTGGTGGGCTTTGAAGGTATGGCACAAGAGCCTCAAGAGGTCATTTAAAATAACTACATTTTATTTTTATAAATTCAATTAACTGTCTATTTAAAAGTTTAAATAAATAAGAATATATGACTTTGAAAGTTACAGCATTTAAACATTCATACAACATAATCCTACAGAATAAATCTATGGGATAAGATGCACTTTTGCATGTACAGACTCCATTTGGCTTTATTCTTATAAAATCCTTCAGGATTGATTACAATATCAGACAGATTTTATCATTAACCTTTTAGTTTGGAATCCTAAAGGACTGTTTAATAAGAAACTGAACAAATGAAACAAAGCCACGGGGTTTTAAAATACCTCAGTATTATTCTTGCTTTTTCTGACCTGTTTTTGATCCTGGCCTTGTCTTAGGTCTTGCCATTAGCTTGAAAGAACTTAAATTGAGTAAGTAACTCAACAGAAGATCAAAATGAATGAAAACAGAAAAAAAATACGTGATTTTCTGCTTGTGTGATGATCAGAGCTGTGACTAAAGGTTTGGGTGGGCTGCAGAAATCTAAAATTCAGGAATGAACTCTAAACTCCCAAACGCTGAATATTTTTGAGATTGATCCAAATGCACAAACCACTGAGCTGCACGTACTGCAGGCTCCAGATGTGGTCATAAAGAGTTGCTGTGCTGCTTTATCAACAGCTGGAGTCACTGTTCTAACTAGCTGTAGCTTTATGATGGATGAGCACTACAGCGTCGACAACCAAAGAGCTCAGAGTTAGGAAAAACCACAAAGCGCCTGTTGTGGTGCACAGGGTGAAGGCTCGGTAAGGGGAAGCTGTGGTGAATGGGTTGGGGTGGGGGTGGGGTTGGGGTAAAGGGTCACATACGTGCTGCATTCACTGCTGCAGAATGGCGTATACCTCTGTATACAAGGACTGGACAGCCTTCTGGCCTGACGGATCTGAAAACAACAGTTTACAACAGCTCAGTAACAGCAAGGAGAAGAGCTCCTTTCCACATGATTCCATCCATCCATGCTCACACAGACTGAAACCAGATATGCATGCATCCACCATTAACTTGTTTTTGTGACATACTGCTGTATGAGGTATGATCCAAAGATTCTGGGGGCAGCTCCACAAAAATGAAAAATCTCACTTTATTTGAAAGCTGCTAATCCCTCATTTAAGGTCAGGTTCTCGGGCAAATTCACACAGCTTCCAGCTCTGCTGCTGTTTTTAAGATTAATCCCTGGACTTCCTGTTCTGACCACTTACACTGTGCAATAAGTGGTCCTAACCCGTCCCAACCCGCCTGAATTTCATGTGGAGGATCAATGCTGGGGATGAGAGCGGGGTCTCTGGGTACCACTGAGCAGTTTTCACTTGGAGAGTTCAGTTTCCAAGCTCACAGTTGTTGCTTCAGGGGAGGAGTGTCACCAGGAGAATGGTCCATTTTTTTGTTTGGTCCTTTCAACATTCATTGGACTGTGATCCAATAATTTTGTCCCCCGAGGGCGTAAATGAATAGACATAAGTCTTTTTGCCCGCACCAATACAATCTTTGCTCAGCACCTGGACTAGTCACAGATGAACCTCCCTGTGATTCATCCGCTTCCCAAAAATAAAAATTGAGTTCTAGGATTAACATTCTGACACACTGGAGGAGATCCAGCAGCAATCACATATGCACAAGCATTGGGGGATAGAACAGGGCTTTCACAGGGAGATCTAGAAACTGCAGCTGCCCAGAGGTGCATGAAAAGATTTCCACTTATGCTGTCTAAGCTTCTCCCACCAGTTACAAGAGTAAAGTTACTTTTATTCTAAAGATGAAAAAGCTGTTTGCTCCTTTAAAAGGTCTGAAATCTTCTTTCAGGGTTTTTCCACCAACCGAGAACTGGTTTGTTTTTCTTTTGCAAACCAGTTTGAGTTCGACTGCAGCAGCAAACCGACTCTTCAGCAGGTTCTGCATTGGGTTAACTGTTCCAACCACTCATCACCGGGATCATGACTCCTCTCCGGGTCCGACTGGTCAGACCCGTTTCTGGTTAACATTCATTAACAAAAACCAACCTGGTTCTCTCTTAGTTGAAAAGCCTTGTTTGCTACAAAACAAGGAGATCTCATTGAAATCTTTCCAGGAGTTCACAGCTTATTAGTGCTCAAACTAAAAATAAGATTAGATCATATTCAGTGAAATGCATTAAAGGTCTAAAGATATCCTGCTAACCAGCATACAAACGTGACTTCAGCTTTAGATTCTGCTCCAAACTGTCTGCAGTGACAGGCTGGCTGCTGTTTGAATGTTTCAGTTTGTTTTTTTTTACTTAAAAGACATGGTGTGTGTGTGTTTGTGTGTGTGTTTGAGAAAGAGAGTGAGAGGAAGATTCAAGAGCAATGCATGAAAACACACTCCAGTCATGATCATCATCATCAGCTGTGCAACTCCTGAAAGTGTGACAAAAACATGGATTAAATCTGTTTGAGAAAAAACATGAAGCATCTTATTAAAATCACAGACATATAAATTATCTCATGACTTACACTCAGTCTCATCCCTAATGACTCACTTCCAATTAAAATATTCCTACATTGTGGCTTGAGTACCTAAATCATCTGAAAATTGTTCGTCAATCATCAAGATTTACAATGTTATAGACCTCATCATAGCATAGCTGCTGCAATGCTGCCTTTCTGCCACAGGGTGGCACCACTGCACTTGTTGCTGCAGTGTGAAGGGAGAAGGAAGCACAAATCAGAGTGACTTCAAAGGTCAATGAGAAGAAGGGCTTCAGCTCCATTTTTGACAGTATCATTTTATCGTTTCTGTTGCTGCAGTTGTGAAACTGAACCGTTCATGCTCAAATCTTTATTCTTCAGTTACAAAACTCCTAAATCTGTCTTTGTGTCATTTAAAAATCAAACTTTTCCTCTTATCTTATTCCGTGCCATCTAAAACCTCTTCTTCTATTAAATAACAAGTATCTTTGATCCCTTCACTTGACAGGATACCTACAGTGTTAGCGGAGCGTCCGGGGCCGCGCTGGGCCACGATAGCCCCTGAGATGGCCTTAATCCAGCTGTGCATGTCCTCTGGACTGTCAGCCTGGCGGAGAGAGGTAGAGAGAGAGACGTAAATGTATACTCTGTTTTCTTAAATTTCGTGGTATAGCAGACCGATGATGAGTAAATTATCTGTAAACAGTAGTTATAATGTGGTGGCATTAACTCAGTCAAAATGTGAGTTAAAAGTGATCTTAAATGAGGCGTGAAAAAAAAGTCCAGAGGTAAAGAAACTTCTAATTTTCAGAGGGTGTAAAAACCTGCATTGCATAGACTCAACCAAAGTGATTACAAAGAAACAGGTTTTTAAAGTGGATCCCTTGGAAGTTTTACTTCTTTCAGCACCACCCTGAAGATTTCAAATCAGGATTCTTTGAGTGCCATGACTGTGACTCGAGGCTTTAACAGGAACGATGCTAACGTGCTGATGTTCAGCTTCCAGGGGGCGTGAGGCGACCTGGCCTGGTCAGTGATTTCACACCGATTCATAGGTACCCCATCTCCTGTGAATGCAGCTGATATCACCTCCTGTTTTTCAGGGTGAAATTAGCTTTTTGTGTGAAATGGAGGAAATGTCAGAATTGCTAATCTGGTTAAAACATACAGAGTGCCCCAGGAAAGAGTCCTAAACCCGGGATAAAGCCTTTTGCCTTCTGGTTCCTCTCACCGGTGAGCTCTCCTCTCAAGTCTGGCTCCAGGAGGGGGCCCTATTTCCCTCCTCCAGACACTCTTAGTCTGATCCCTCCTCTAGAATCAGTTTGGGAAGTCATTGTCTAAGACAATACAGCTCCCATGATCACAAGGGCAGCCCTCCACTAACATCAATGGTAAGACAGTAGACAGAGTATCTTCCTTTATGCACCCCAAGGATTTATCATGGAAGGGAGCATCATGGGACACAGTAAATTTCACCCCCCACCTGCTCCTCTAATGATAAACCCATGCTCATTTAACTTAAGACACAACTCTTTTGATAAGGAAGCATGTGAATTCACAACAGATAACTCCCCCCTCGTGCGTGTTACCTGTATGTAGAAGGTTCTTGAGCTGGTGACCATCTCGAACAGGTTGTCCCTCATCATGTGCTCGCTGCAGAAGAGAGCAGACGCTTTTAATGACCTGCCCCGAACCAACCCAAACGGGCTGCACAGCTAACAGGGAAGCTAACTGACCTCTGTTTGCACTCCTGAACTTTGTGGATCTCCTTCAGTGGGATGACCCTCAGTGGCTCCCTCTCCTGAGGAGACAGAGAAGAGAAAGTAAATATCAACAATGTGCTGCGCTTACTGTGTTTGATGTCACATAAAAAACAAAGATATAATAATGATGTGACCTTGACTTTTGACCTTGACCTCTAGGAGTTGATCTCTATATGGAGAATATGGAGAATAATAATCATGCAAGGTTTCATCAAAATCCTTCAGACCATTTTTTAGATACAAAGTTGACATAAAAAAAAAAGATTTAACCACATGACCTTGACCCATATATAATCTCATTCTTGCTTTGGTCATAAGCCATCTACCCATAAGGTTTGGTAAGAGTAGGCCAAACAGTTCTTGACTTATTGAGTGAAGACTTCAAGCCTGCCCGCGGTGATCACCTTATAAGTCCCGTCTTTTGACAGGCGTATAAAACGTGCAACCACAGTGGTGTGTCATGTACCATTTAGTGCATTATGTTCCTGCTGGGCTTCCTGATGTGATTTTGATTTTTTCATATCACAAACAAAGCTTCTTTTAAATCCTTTGAGCCCGCGTCACACATTCACCTGTGAGAAAAAAAACCCTGCATCTGTATGATGGAATATTAAGATAATAATTGGACCCTTTAGCAACAATTTCTACTTAATCTCAGTTTAAAACTTCCTTCACAGCGTGCAGGTTTGTCGAGCGAACAAAACGTGGGAGCTCACGCTGGTCGGAAGTGGGAATTTAAATAAGACATTTAAAGACACAAGGCTGCAGACGCTTTACAGCTCTGCTTTACACGACTGCACTGCTGGCGACAAAAGAAGATGGTGATGTACTTCAGCTTTCATTCATAGTTCACAAACCACAAGAGCAGAAACCGGCTCTGCACTGGCATTCCTCAGCTGGTTACTGAGTCACTGGAGCTGGGACCTTTTGCAGCCTGTTTTCAGACCTGCTGCACTGCTCATCATTCTTACAGTAAAACTCAGCTTTGACATTAAGAGGTTATGACCCTGAGCTACTCGTTTGTCTCGACTATACAACACATTCAGCAATGTTAAGGAGTTGTCTATGATCAGCACCTGATGATGCTAAGTAGGTAAATTATCTGTAAACAGTGCTCAATGTACGCTATTGTTAAACGCTGGGGTTATTTGACTGTCAGATGGTTCGCCTGCGTATATCCTTTGGATCAGCATTGAGCATCCACGAAGACGTGTGAACGAGCACGGCAGCAAAGTGCTTGTTTTGTGTTAGTCTGCTGACTGGCAGTTAGTAGTGATAACATGCAAATAAATGTCATTGTGCCAAGAAGGGTGAACAAAAAGAAGCCGGAGCTACTGCAAAGCTTTTAACACGGAGCAGGAAGTGATGTTAGACTCCAAACATGACAGAAATATTCAGGTGTTCAGTTTTGGAACATGAGCTATCTGTTATATCTAAACACACACACACACACACACACACACACACACACACACAC